>JAJOZX010015926.1:7500-52500 GCA_023014485.1 Bathynomus jamesi
CTTCTAGCCAATTTATTACTACACCCCTGATTCCATGAGCCTTAGTTTTTTCAATGAGTCTTTTGTGCGGCACGGTGTCAAACGCTTTTTGAAAATCTAAATACACTACATCAACCGCCCGATGTCTATCGTAAACGTCAACCACGTGTATATATATATATATATATATTATATATATATATATATATATATATATATATATTATATATAATATTTATATATATATATATTTATATATATATATATATATATTTATATATATATATATATTTATATATATTTATATATATATTTATATATACATATATATATATTTATGTATATATATATGTAAAAATGAACAATGAACAATTCCTATACCATCATTATATGGATTCATTGTCTTCATGCAGTACTTAGGTTCGTATAGTTTTTATGTTCGAATGTCCATTTTTACATAAGAAACCAAAATCGCCTAAGCGAGTTTTGGATAGAATTTCGATTTGTACGTCTTTATTCATTACTGTATTTTTCTAATTCATCTTTTCTAATGACTTATACACTAGGACGTCATAAAATAACTTTATTCTCTTTACGTTTCCCATACTTTGTACACTGAATCACGTTCTTAGTATTTGGACATCTTCCGTATTCAATGTATGGTAAATTCTTTAGTAATAATGTTGTGGTGTTATGTAGTATAAGTATTATTATTCAACCATATTCATCCATACGTCACATTTTCCCGTCATTAATTTCCCTTGATCATTATCCTATATAAATTTTATTAAATATTCATTCTTACTCGTGTCAATCTGTGAAATGCAAAACTTTTGCCTTCGTTCGAAAACGCAAAATACGTTCTCGTATTATTTTTTTCATTTTTATTTTTAACTATATCACCTCCCGCATTGAACTCAAAAATGCTGAGTTAAGTTATCAAATTCCGCTCACTACGACAGAATCGAACGCTTCTAAGATAAATACCTCCGTTCGCTCTGATTTCAAATTTATAACATATAACATATTATGTTGTATATAAATCCAAACCATAGTGCCCCATGTACTTTGTATTATATTTCTAACATCTGAATTGTCTATTAATATGAAACACTGTAAAAACAAAACAAAGTTACAGTAACTGTTTAATTGTAATTAACTGTAATACTTTAATTTAATATAACGTAATGTACTTTAATGAAACTAATTAATAATAACTTGTAATGTACTTCAATGAAACTGTAATTAAATGTAATGATTTAATTTATAATGTAAGAATGTACTTTAATAGAACTGTAATGGACAATCATAAGCGAATGTGAAGTAATCCATAATTGTAATGAACCAAAATTAATACGTACTCAGTCGTGTACTTAATTTGTACTTGTGTGTACTATTACGAAATGATATCGCGTTCATAAATGTAGACTCGGCGAAAAATACAAATTAGTTTTTATTTTTATTTTTTTAAATTTTTATTTGCAATCTTTCAAACATCTGATCATGTGTTTAAAAGGGGGAAACTTAACCTTCGACTGTCTTCCCCCAAACATTTAGGTTTATATTATACATGTATTTGTAAAATTACGGCACTTCTTCATTAAGTCACTTCATTATTGCTCTTCATTATAGCACTTCATTACGACTCCCTTGTTAGCAGCCTCGCTGCGGGGAGGGGGCAGAGGCCCCTTGCCTTCTTAATATTTTTAGATTCCGGCCTGAGCCATGGTCGAAAGAGGTCGAACCTCTACCCCTGTAAATTCAGAGCACTACTTGTACATTTTGAGAAGTAAACTAAATGTAAGAGAAACTTTTTATTTTCCCCTTCGAGCCGTGCTCTTCAGAAAAACTTAGTCAGTAAAGTCGATAATTTTAGTATCAGAGAAAGTATCAGAGAAAGTATCAGTATTATAGAAAGAGAAGAATTAAAAATTGGCGACCCTTTGCCCAAATTAAGAGAGAACCCAAGCACCATAGAAGATATCGGCATAACAGTCTGGCGAGTCTGTAGCCAAGAGTTTAACAAGAGGCGGCCGAAAAGAATTAGAATGTTATAGAAGAAATATCCGTTGCTTGCCTCCTAACTAGAACCCCCGTCGATCCGAACCACCCCAGGGCCATAGACGGAGGGGTTAACATATATATATAAGCTAAGAATTACATTACTTAACTAATTTATTACACTAACGTGCTTTAAAATGGATGGAGAACATTTTGAACACTTATGATATGGTTCCATAGATAATTGTATTTTCCATTGGGTAGAGAGAGAGAGAGTTACAAGGAGTTAGAAGGAAAAGTAGCACCTCAAAAGGCCTTGCGGCCCATACCGTGGTGGTACCAATGGCAACGGGTGCCAGGGAAAAACTCATACTCCCTCAAATAGCGTGCAAGATTCGGTCTAACCTTTTCTTGAACAGATCCACAGAAGAACTGTTCACAACTTCTGAAGGTAGCCTGTTCCACGTGTCACAGATCTTATACGTAAAGTAATTCCAACACACACTAGTCCTAAACCGTTTCAAATCCAACTTCCAACCATTGTTGCGAGTTCGGTTATCATTTAAACTAAACATGCTTCTAAAATCGACATTGTTGAACCCGCGTAAGAACTTGAAAACCTCGATGAGTTGACCGCGCAGCCTCCGAGTTTCGAGCGAAAACAAATTCAGGGCGCGTAAGCGTCGATTGTAGCCCATATCCCTAACGGAAGGGATTTGTGGCACTCGCCTGCACTCGCTCCAGCATCTCAATATCTTTCCTGAGGGTGGACGACCAGAACTGCACAGCATACCCCAGGTGTGGCCGAACCAGTGAATTGTACAGAGAGAGCACAATCTCCTTGTTCCGAAATCGAAATTACTCCTGATATAACCCAACAACTTCTCAGCTTTCTTTTCCACCTCTACGCACTGCTAATTAGCACACCCAAGTCCTTTTCCAAATCAGTGGCCTCGATATTACTCCCCAACTTGTAGTAGTCCGACTTGGGATTGATGTAGCCAATGTGCGTCACCTTGAATTTACCCAAGTTAAACGGCATTTGCCACTTTTCGGACCGCTCTCCTATCCTACATAGGTCCGCACGCAGTTGCTCGATCGCCTCGGGCGTCCCAACATTGGCCCCAAGCTTGGTGTCATCAGCGAATTTGGCGATCCTACTGATGATGCCACTGTCGATATCATTTATATAAATGATAAACAACAGTGGCCCCAAAACGGAACCCTGAAGAACCCCGCTAGTGACCGAGGCCCAACCCGAACTAGCCACTTTAATTACAACCTTCTGCCGCCTATTCTTCAGCCAGTTTTCAATCCACCTACCTACTTCCCCACCAATACCCAGCGCGCGCATTTTGGCCATTAACTGGCGGTGAGGTACTTTATCAAAGGCTTTCTGAAAGTCGAGATAAAGTATATCAATCGCCCTACTCTTATCATACTCACTCAACATGACGTGGAAAAACTCGAGCAAGATGGTGAGACACGACCTATGCCGTCTAAACCCATGTTGGGAGTCCCCAAGTAGCTTGTAGGAATCCAAATGGTCAACGATCCTATCCGCTATTATCCCTTCTAATAATTTACCTACAATCGAAGTGAGACTAATGGGACGATAGTTTCCTGGACTTTCGTGATCCCTTCTTAAAGATAGATGTCACGTTGGCTTCCCTCCAGTCACCAGGCACCTGGCCCATCTCCAACGATTTGTTGAAGACTGTAGCCAGGTGGGGAGCCACCTAGTCGCGCACCTCCCGCAACACACTGGGGAGGAACTGGTCTGGCCCAGGAGCCTTATACGCGCTCAGTTTGTCTATTCTATCGGCAACGACTGTCCGGTACACCGAACACTATCCAGACCAGCACCTTCGTTCCTGACGCCTGGCTCGGGGATGACGCGGTTGTCCTCCCTGGTGAACACTCCCGCAAAGTACTCATTCAGCACAGGCGGACATACGCCTCAGTGTTTTCATGGGAACGATTGGCCTTCGCCCTCCTATACGCAGTTTTCCTATTTCGGATAGCCGAAGCGATGTCACGACTGAACCACTTAGGCTGCGTTGAAGCAGGGGTGACCGGTTTTGAGGGTATGGCAGCAGACTGCAGCACAATAAACTGGTCCCGGAATGCATTCCATACTTCCTCAACATCCCGGAGGCCAACAAAGTCTGCCCGTCGTAGATCGAGCTTACTGCCTCTAAAGTCACTACGCTTCACCCGAGGGACGCAGACACAGAACCTAATCAGACCGTAATCACTCCTGCCCAACGATTCGTCAACGGTGAGGCCAGTGACGAGGTTGTTTTCGGTCGTGAATACTAAGTCTAGAACGCTTTCGCCTCGTGTAGGCCCATTGACCCACCGAGTGAGGAAGTTCTCATCAGCAAAGTCAACTAGCCTCCTCCCTTCGGCATCAGCAGTCCTGTCTTCCCAGTTTATGCCGCGACAGTTGAAGTCTCCTAAAACTGCACAGACCCTGTTCCCTAGCAGGCTACGGAGTTCGGTGTGCAGAGCTATATCCTCCTCGAGGAGGAGATGCGAAGATCTGTACACCAAGATTAACCTATAGTTCGTCCCTCCCAGGTTCAGATCGACGCCAAGCAGCTCCCGTTCCGATCGGAACTGGCAGTCAACTGGACTCAACGTGTCCCTCACGTATATTAGTACCCCTCCCCCCTCCACACGGGTGCGGTCTTTATGAAACATTCTATACCCGGGAATCTCTAACTCCCCAACGTAGTCCCTACGATCAGTATGAATCCAAGACTCGGTGATAGCAACGATATCCTGGTATTCTGATGCTAAGAGCGCCCGTAGCTCGCAAAACTTATTCCTAATCGACCTAGCATTAAAAAGCACTGTACGGAGGGAGCCTTCCCTATTCAGACCGCCCCCTAGCCCGACCCGTTTCCCGAGCAGCCAGGGCTGTCGGGAGTTGAAGAGTCCCTCACCAACGAGGGGGCAACTTCCGCAGGAGGCTGAGCCCCCTCAAACGGGGAAGGAGAGTCACCCACCTGTACATGGACGCACCCTTCAGTTGAAGGTACGTCCGCCACCGGCTCAACATCATCTCTCCCCGGTGGGGGCCCATCATCAATCCCCGGGCTTGACCTCACCATACGGTATAGATGCCGGTCAAGCAGCGTGCCTAGCACACCTTTAACCTTAACATTGAGGTGGACACCATCCCTCTGATACAGGTCCCACCTACCCGAAAAGAGCGTCGAACGGGTCAACAAACCTCACGCCCAGCGGGACGCACAACTCTTGCACCCTCTCGTTGATGCCAATGACCTTACTGAACGCGTGGTCACTGGCATTCATCCGCGGTAAAATACCCATCAACATTCCCCTGTCTGTCTTCAGTTTTAGATCATCCACAAGAGACATGATCTCGGTCGTGGACAACGATCGCAGTCTTCTGAGTAGCCACGCGCAGCTTCTCTAGCTCCTTCCTTAAGTGCGCCGTTCCCCGCCCAGTTAAGCAGCTTGCCTTCCTCCTGTCCCGGTTTGCAGGAGCAAAGTACTTCTCCTGGCCCCTGATCTGAGAGTCCCCAATCAAAACGGTGTCTTCCTCCTTCGAGCACAGGAGACTAAAGTGGTTGAAGGTCCTGACAGCGGCAACCGGGGTCTCAGGTTTCGGCTTCGCAGCGAGATGCAGCTCCTTACTAAGTTTTACTAGTCACTCACAAACGGCCAGACTCTTAGAATTCAGTATTCAAGGGATATCCCACCAGACCCAGCAGCTACGCCCGAGACTTTCCGCTGGCCTGGCAGCCAGCTGGGCAGTAAAGCTCTTTCACCTAAGAACAGTACAGCCAAGTACTCCAGATCTTGCTTATGAAAATACTTGCTCATAAATGTAAGGGATTTGGTACCAGCGGGTTTGTTTTATCGATCAAGAAAGAATATTATCCGATTTATTTATTTATAAATATAAATATATACAGTCTTCATATATGAGTATAATTTTATTACTAAATACAGATGCTGTATACAGTTGTAAACTGCCTTCCGTAAGCGTGTTCACTTTACTGGTCGAAATTTACTAATTAGATTAACTACGAGTCTCGTTTCTCGTTTCGTTTAGGTTCCGTGTTTTGGTTGGTCTCTCTTCACACGAAGGTCAAGCTGGTGGCCCCGCGTCTAGGCCTGGCTTGGTGGAGGAGCGAGTTGTTCTCTTGCGCTCTCCACCGCACATAGCCAGGTACACCCGGCTCATCTGGTACCGTCCTGAGCCAAGCATCGTCTTCTCTTGAAGACCAACTTTGACCCCTGTAACGTTTCTGAGGTCCTTCGGAAGCTGGTTGAAAATTCTTGGGGCCCTGACAACCAAGCTATTTTCCTTCAGTGTTGAGGAGGTCCCTCGTCGGGCCTTTAATTTGGGAACACTACACATTCTGCCTTTCCTATTTTCCAGCGTTGTTTTGGATGGTAATTGGGTTTAGTTTGAGGTTTGGTACCAGTTTTTCGATAATTTTCCATATGTAGATTTGGTATACCTCTCTCCTTCTTTCCGGGGAGTACAGATTTAGTTTACGTAGTCTTTCCCAGTAGTTGGGTTCTTTGCAGCCATCAATCTTAGTTGTGAAATGTCAATGCGTTTCTGCTAGTTTATTAATTTCTTCCTTTTTATATGGGGACGTCAAAACTGAGCAGTATTCAAGTTTTGGTGTGATCAGTGTTCTCAGCAGGGGAATCGTTACTGTCTTGTCCCTCCTTTTGAACGTTCTTAGTACCTGTCCCGCGACTCTTTTTGCTTTGTTTATCGCTATCTGATTTTGTGTCTCGAATTTGGCGTCATCGGTCATTATTACTCCCAAGTCGACCGCTTATATAAGAGTATATAAGAGAGAAAAATTTTTAAAAATCCTGTAATCATAATAGAAAGTCTAGCGTTTAAAGTGTATGTGTGGGACGGAAATGTAATCTTGTTTATATAAACGAGAATTTCGATAGTTTATTAATAAGTAATTTTCATCATGTTGACAAAAGGATAGTTTGTCATAAACAACAATTAAAATAATTTCCCTTCAGTGACACGCAATATTATGTGCAAGTCGATAATAATACTGAAATCTATTATTAATTTCTTCTTTGTGATTAGCAAGAAGTTATTTTATTCTTACAGTATTTAAGGATAATTTATTGGCTTTCAGCCGCCAATCACAGGCTCACACCAATTACATAAATATAATTAATGCTATTAAATCTGTATGGTAAAGTAAACTTACGTTATAAACGTTTCTGTAATAACGTTTTAATGAAAATTTTCACTATAATTAATATAATTTCTTAATTTTTATGTCATATACCCAGTACTAGCTAAAGCAATGAAGAATAAAACTGTATTGCCAGATACTACTAGCATGTTTAATGTCTGCGCTTATAAAGATTTCGTTGCATTTGTCGTGCTGTTAATTAAGCAACTACTTTCAAATGCTTATCAGCAACTTTGCTAACGATATTTGGCTTATTTTATACGCGTGAACAACTACTTTCTTTATTGATTTATATTAAATAAGGAATCGCCTGAGTGATGAGACTAACCAACAACCATTCCACTACGTTGATATTCTTCATACGACTTTGACACGCTGACTGAATACAAGGTACCCTAAATTTATTTTTGTACATTTCATGAAAAAGTTTGCAAACACCAGGGTATATTAACTGGACTCTCACTGTTAAAATACACTCGAGGCTATATGAAATTAACGATTGTCAATTGAGAACACGGACTTGTTCTAGGTGTCCTCTCAAAAGAAGTGTTTCGCATTTCTCTTAAAATGTACTATATATTATCATAGACGGATCCAGAAGGGTGGGGACCAGGGGACTTAATTGAAGCAACGTGGACATAAGCATTCAAATGTTTTATCTATTTTCGGTTAACCAGGATGTATGGGGCCTCCAAATTAAGCCCCGTTGCTTCAATTAAGTCCCCTGGCCACCCCTCTGGATCCGCCTATGTATATTATGAATAGCTAGAGCCAATATAACCTTCTGTTTTTGCATCTCTAATATCTAAAGCGTAAGTCCATGGTGTAGGCTTCGTTAATTTAGGCGAAATTCCAGAATCCAGACGCCATTCAAAGAGTTCGTAATTGCTTAATAATACTTTAAGTTGGGTTAGGTTAGATTAGTTTAGGCTAGATTAAGTTAGGTTAAGCTAGTTAGGGTTGGTGTGGCTTGGTTCGGCTAGATTAGTAATTATAGACTGCTTCCTAACTGCGTCTGGATTCTGGAATTTTACCCTACATTTGGAAAACTAGAATTTAGTTTGTTAAACATTTTCTCTCTAAAATATATACTCTAAATTTTCTTTTTATTATAATAAGAGTTTTATAAGTTATCTACTGTTCCTACTTGCTAAATTAAGTAAATGAATTATGGTTTTAGTAGAGAAAACTAATTATTTCGTGGCCTATAATATAGGTATATAAAATGATCGCCTACTCTGGCGGTTGTTTTATAAACCTAGAGTTGTCCGCTACATTATGATGTATATTTTCATATAATAACAATTAAGATCCTGATCTGGGTCTATTGTGAGGAAACCACAAACGGCAATTTGTAAAAGTTTCACCCCATGCATTGTATTCCCCTAAAGGACAAGATAGAAATTATCGAACCCAGGGGTTTTTCCCCTTCGGAAGGATTAGATGAGCAATGCCAAAATCATTTAATTACATTTACTATAAGGACAGTCACAGCTAATAGGCAAAAGAGTTCGTATTTCTTCTGCAAGAATGTATACAACTTTCTATTATTACTCTTGTATTGGTATATATATATATATATATATATATATATATATATATATATATATATATATATATATATATATGTTATAATGTTCCAGACCAACAAAGACCCTAGGATCCACTCATGGCTGGTCTACCTAACTGTGTTCATAATTGTGTATGTCCTCCGTGGTGGCGGAGGGGACCTACAATTTTACGTGGGTTCCGAACCACAAGAACATAAGAAATTTATGTAACAACTGTCTGTACATTGGCAACGACCAATTTTTGCAAAAACTAATTAATTATCGATTTAAAACTAATTAATTATCGATTTAAAACTAAAGATAGTCTGTGGATCCAGAGGATCAAGTCATAATAGACTACTATCCACAAATATGTTACACTCTATATCTATTTATAACCGACATGCAAATATATCAGATCCAAAGAATCCAGTCAATTTCATATCGATTGCGGACCAAGTCAAAATTTACAACCATATACATTACAATATACATACTTAGGAGGAAAAGTGTAGGTGTGGCTGTAAAGACTGTACAGTAGGGTGGATCACTTTTCACTTTTTTTAAAAAATTATAGCTAGTCAAAGTTTTTCCCATGATTTGGTTCAGTAGAAGTACACTGACACCATTTTTACCAAAATCGATCAATATTTAGGGGTCGCGCATCGACCTTGAAAATTTCAATTTTGGAAATTTGGCCAAATTGACAATTTTTTACTGAATAAAGATAAATCATCAAATTACCATATTTTCTGAATCCTCTCAGTGAAAGAAATCCTCTAAGATACTTACCAAGTTGATAGGACAAGTGGTTCAGAAGTTATACTCACCTTGAGATAGCATTAAAATTTAAAATATCGTATTTGTCCCCGTACCTCCATATGCTGTCTGCCATTGTCTGCTTTTTAGGATAAGATAAAACGAATAAGGAAAGATCAAATGTATTTTGTATTAAAACGGTTTACCGATATCACTAAAGGCACTTACTCCGGTGCCCCTAACTAGGTTCAAAAACTGTATGAATCGTGGTTAGAACACACGTCATCTTAAGACGTGCGCCATGTACTCTCTCTGCTAACTCCCTTTCCCTCTGCGCTACGTCATCTTGGCAAGTGACGACTTCTTGAAGTCACCTAGTTCTTTCCGGCTCTTTTCCACGAGCTGAAGAAGACCCTGCAGCTGTGACTCGTCTTTTGTGACAGTGTTCGCGTAATCTTCTATCAGTTTTATCCCTCTCTCTGCCACGTTGTTGGTAACTTTCAGATGCGAGATGACATTCTTCAGATCACAGTAGTTCTTATCTTGATCCCACTTATTCACAGGCAGAGTGAGCCACGTAGACGCGCACACCTGCAGGCCTGTGAACACGAACCACGATGACTCATCGATCAGGTCCGGAAGGCGCGTCATGTCATCAACCGAGACATTGTCATATGTGAAGTCATCTGGCACAGTGAGGCGGCACAGCTTCTTTGCCATCTCGTGCTTCACAGTCTTCCACTTTGTCACTGCAGAGGGCGAAAACGACGGTCTGTCTGAGGCCTCAGATACCACAAGTGCCGCCTGATCACTGCCAGTGAAGCCTCTGCAATCTCGCGATCCACAGCCCTGTACTGCAGAAGACGCTGGTACAACACAAGGTCATTCAGCGGGGTATCAGCTGCGACAGGAGCCGCCAGCCAGGCAGGTGCGTAGAGGAGTGCAGTAAATAGTACCACTCTCTGAAGTTTCTGTACCAGCTCGTCGTCGAACTCCAGCTGACCGCTGAACATCAGGAGCTTCGTGTAGTAGATGATCTGAAACGAATACGCACTGTGATGTATAAATACCAATACCACTCCATATAAGTTTGTTCAATGGTAAATTATTTATCTTATTTTTTTCTGGTAGGGACTTCAAATGGCTGTTTGCAGAAGGCAATACAATATTTAACTTCTAATTCAAAATACCAACCTTGGCCATCCACCTCGCATGATGGTAGGCTCCTGGGCGCATGAAGTGTGTGCCACGACGTGGCTGGGCCCCGAGTACCAGGAGTGTAATCTCCGCCACTACTCGGTAGTCTTCTCTGACAAGACCAGAAGCGGTGCCGAGGAACTTGACTGCCTCATCTCGGAGCTCCATCAGCCACGTCACCTCCGCCAAATGCTCGATCTCCAGCTCGCGATAAGTCGAGAGGTCGAGCTTGTCCCACCTGAAAGGGGAGTTATGAAAATATTGCATGTAAACGACTGAAGTTTCCCTTTTCGACTGCTATTAAATCATTAGTAGAAGGACGCTGATATCTCAATTGCTCTGAAGGCAAAAAATCATTGGAGAAAACAAATGCGCCTTAGACTTGAAATTCACCACCTCCTCAGATACTGGAACAAAGGTTCAGTTGGTGCTGTGGTCCTTCCAAACGCGGTGATGACCACTGCCCCCACGATGAGCTCCATAACGTGATGGCGACAGCCCAGCTGGAAGAGCGGTTTACCAAGCATGTTCTCCAGCCGGACCACCGCACCCTGCACCCTCCCCGTATTGGAGGAAGTTGTGTCGAAGCACAGTCCAATCACGTTGTTCTCGCATCCCCACTCTTTGAGAGCACGAAAGGTCGCCTGGGCCTGGGACAGACCGGTGCCGACAGCAACAGTCGGAACGGCCAGCAACTTTCCTTCTGTGCATTGGGGAGCTCCGGAGATGAGAATCGCCTGGCGGTGCTCCAATGATCCAAGAGAGTCCTGAAACGTATGTCATACATGCCAATCCATTATCGTCCACTGGAATATGTCAATCCACTGTCGTCACTGGAACATGTTAATTCACTGTCGTCCACGGTGAGGGCAAAACTGACCTTGATTACTTTGCCGTCCCAGTGGACGACAGCATACCTCGGAGATACGAAGGATTTCTGCACAGCTGTCGACACTTCACAACGATGTGCCACTCTTCCACGGCGAGACGTGTCCTTTGAGATACTGAATTTGTCCAGGTCAGCGGGCGGATCTGCCGAACGTAGGACTGCCGCCACGACACTTGCCACCTATGTGCGAAATTGAAAGGAAATTGACAAGGATGCGTATGGTTTTTATGTGACAAAATAATCACTAAATTTTCCGTCGTTACGTCTATTATATCTTTGTCAAGGAAAGATCATTAGTGATATATACACACCTGATTATTGGACATCCGGAAGCGATCAGCCACTTCAATAACAGCCGGTGCATTGAGGATGCGGTGAGGAAGGCTGATTGATACAGTTGATTCTCTCGGCTGTCGGTATGGTGGTTCTAGCTGTGAAAATTCGGAGTTTGCTCGATGATCTGCCTTTCTATAGATTATCGTCGCTCTCAGCTTCGGTTCCTAATTTCGTTTTGAGGTGCCTGGCTCATCACGAGATTGTTGTCTTGAGAGTTGCCGTTTTCTCTTGACAACGAACACTTTATCATTCCCACTCATTGTGCTGGCGCAGGCCCCGTTGATCTCATAAAATTTAATATCTTCTTGTTTGTTGTTGTCTGAGAGCAGTCGACTTTTCTGTATCTCTTCAATAGCATCGGGCGCTCCGATGTCCAAGAGCGTGTTCAGATTTTCTGAAAACTTTCTCCTGCCTTTTCCCGCGTCACTGTCTCTCATCTTGCTCTTCTGCAGCGAGCGCCACTCTTCCACAGTAACTCCAGTTTTCTTTCGCAGTTACGCCTCGTGATCGTTTTATACGTGCCATGTTGCCAAAATACGGTCACGGCGGCCTTTCCTGTCAGTAGTTTCCTGCTTGGCATAGAAGAAGTACTGGAGAACTTGATGGCGTGGTTGGCAATTTGGCACCACCGATCGAGGAAGATGGCTGACCAATTAAGAAGACGGTCCGTGGCTGACCTTAGAGAAGGTGGTGCTGTGTTGCTTGCTTCTTTTCCAGAATAAGTAACTTTCAGCGTCTTCCCACTCCTGGTTGTTAACAGTTTATCCTTGTACTAAAGTCTAGACTTATCAAACAAGAATCAATTGACACAGTTTGATTCTAAAAAGCAAACTGTGATTAGTAAAAATATTGGTTCATAGACATAGCGTGTGTGTGTAATTGGGATTTTAGGATGCGCCAGCTACTGATGCTATGATTACGTCATAACGGGGGACAAATACGGATTTTAAATTTTAATGTTATTTCTAGGGAGTGTAACTTCTAAACCACTTGTCCCGATCAACTTGGTAAGTATCTGAGAGGATTTCTTTCACTGAGAGGATTCAGAAAATATGGTCATTTGATGATTTATCTTTATTCAGTAAAAAATTGTCAATTTGGCCAAATTTCCAAAATTGAAATTTTCAAGGTCGATGCGCGACCCCTAAATATTGATCGATTTTGGTAAAAATGGTGTCAGTGTACTTCCACTGAACCAAATCATGGGAAAAACTTTGACCAGCTATAATTTAAAAAAAAGTGAAAAGTGATCCACCCTACTGTACAGTAATGTAGAAATGTGTGTGCACCCATTTTGGGTCTCCCATTTAAAGGTGTTTGTGGGGCAAGTGAAGATCATGAGTTTTTCAATACCTCACAGTACTATGGGGGGCACCGCTCGGCAGAGGAATCTCTTTAAATGGGGTGTGTAAGGACAGAGAGTATCCCCTAACCCAAGATGCTGCCTCCCTATATCCCACAACACTTGTGTTGAGCTGTGGGATCTATCACCACAAAGCCTTAATTTTACTACCTTAAACTATACCCAATCTATCAACATATGCGTCTAATCGTTTTAAACATGTTTATAGACGTGCTACTAATTACTTCTACCGGCAAACTATTCCAGCTATTTACTATTCTATGCGTAAAAAAGTTTTCGCAACTGCTGTCTCGAACCTTCTACTTGTCAACTTACACCCGTTATTTCTAGTCCTATTATATTGAGATATTTCGAAAAAGCTATCTCTATCTACGTTATCAACCCATTCATAATTTTGAAAACCTGGATTAGATCACCCCTTAGCCTCCTAGTCTCGAGTGTAGTCAATTTTAACTCCTTAAGCCTATCCTCGTACGACTTTGACCTAAGCGACGGAATCATCTTAGTTGCTCGTCTTTGAACTCTTTCGATTTTGTCTATATCTTTGCGCATATGCGGATTCCAAAATTGGACCGCGTACTCCAAATGGGGTCTAACTAATGATTTATAAAGAGGAACTATAATATCGCGCGATTTGTACTCAAAATTTCGAGCTATAAAACCTAACACTTTGTTCGCCTTATTGACCGCTGCTGTACTTTGTTTCGCTACTTTTAAATCACCAGTGACTATAACTCCTAAATCTTTTTCCTGCTCTACGCTTGTTAAATCTTTCCCTGACATACTATACGCAAAATTACCGTTACGCGAACCTATATGCAAATTTTGCACTTATCACGTTAAATCTCATTTGCCATGTGACTGACCAATCAACGATTTTATTCAGATCTTCCTGAATTTTACCTCTATCTTCGTCATTAATCGCCCTACCACCCAGCTTCGTGTCATCCGCAAACTTTGAAACTGTACTGACTAGGCCGACATCTAAATCGTTAATATATATAAGAAAAAGCAAGGGGCCCAATACAGAACCCTGAGGAACGCCACTCGCTACATTAGCCCAACACGACTCCGCTCCATCAACGACCACCCTCTGTTTCCTACCTCGCAACCACTCTTCTAGCCAATTTATTACTACACCCCTGATTCCATGAGCCTTAGTTTTTTCAATGAGTCTTTTGTGCGGCACGGTGTCAAACGCTTTTTGAAAATCTAAATACACTACATCAACCGCCCGATGTCTATCGTAAACGTCAACCACGCTTTGGAAAAATTCTGAAAGATTAGTTAAGCAAGATTTGTTTCGCCTAAAACCGTGCTGCGTATTTCTAACTAGTTTATGCAGTTCTAAGTGTTCGACTATACGATCCCTAATTATTGATTCCAGTAGCTTACCTACAACAGATGTTAAACTGATTGGCCTATAATTTCCCGCCGCACCTTTATCGCCTTTCTTAAAGATAGGTGTTACGTTTGCTAACTTGAAATTATCTGGTACGCACCCCTCAGAAATAGACGCATTAAAAATCTTTGTTAGCGGCACAACAATGCTATCTTTTAATTCTTTTAGTTGTATGGGATATATGGAATCCGGCCCCGGTGATTTGCGCGTTTTCATTTTATCAATATAGCGCGTTACTTCCCCTTCACTAACCACGATATTATCCAAAATATTACCATTATCAAAAGGTATTATGTCTATGACCGTAGGGATATTCGTTACATCTTCTATAGTGAAAACTGACGTAAAAAATTCGTTTAGCAAGGTAGCCATTTCCTTGTTTTCAGAAACTAGATCTCCGTTTACATTTTTCAACGGCCCCAAGACACTTTTTACTGGATTTCTATTGTGGACGTATTGAAAGAATCGCTTGGTTTTTTTTTTTACCGTCACGAGCTATGGAGATTTCAAATTCGCGCTTGGACTTTTTTATTACACTTTTCACTTCACGCCTTAGAGATATGTAGTTGTTTCGTAACAGCAAATTGTCTTTATCGCACTTATGTTGCCTATAAGCCCTATCTCTACTCTTTATAATGTCTCCTACTCTAGAAGTAAACCACAAGGGCTTGTTGTTTACTTTCGCTCGCTTAATTTTGTACGGTACACATTCCTCATTTATAGTCCTAAATACTGTTTCGAACGATACCCACTTTAGTTTTGCGTTCGAGTTCCCCATTACGTTTTCCCAATTGACGTGTGACAATTTATTTCGAAATTTACAAAAGTCTGCGTGCTGGAAGTTAGGAATTTTAGTCGAGTTAGTTGGTTTCGAGTGACTTACTGAGAGGACAAACTCTACCATATTGTGATCGCTATTGCTTAACGGTTTCTATTACTTGAAGATCAGTAATTACTATCATCCGTTAGTTATTACTAAATCTAAAATACTGTCCAACCTCGTAGGTTCCCCAACCTTTTGAATAAGAAAGCTATCCTCGAGAAAATTAACTAAACGATTACCTTCCGCGTCTCCCTGCATTGTATCGTAATTCACGTTGGCGCAATTAAAGTCACCCATAACTAAAGCCTGCTCACTACCGATTATTCTCTTTAGTTCACGATATAACGCTTCGTCCGTATCAGCTGTTTGATTAGGGGGCCTATATATAACCGCAACAAGAAGTTTGAAATCGTTTAATTTAAGTTCTGCTATAGTCGAATCTATCGGTTCTGGAATTGAGTGCTTTACTTCTATAACGTTCGCAATATTATCTTTGATATACAACATAACACCGCCTCCTCGCCTACCTATTCTGTTTTTAACAAAAAGTCTATAACCTTTAATTTGATACTCCCCTACAAAGTCACGTGTTTCAGTGCTAAGCCACGATTCATTTATCGCAATTAAATCATAGTCTTTACAAGCAATTAAAAAAAAAATTCATTTATTTTATTTCGTAGGCTACGAGCATTTAAGGATAGAACCTTCAAATTGTTTGTAATTGCGACACCTTCGCGAGCGCAGGGGAAATTTGTGGAATTTACGCTGGGACCGTTCGAGTTACGGCAGCCTGAAAAGAAGAGACAGTATTATGAAATAGTCTTCCTAAACGCGCAGCTCCAACGTCATTAAGATGAAGTCCATCTTCGAGGAACAAGTCCCTCCTGCCGTAGAAACTGTTCCAAAAATTCGCAAAATGCACTCCTTCCTGTTGGCAAAGAGACTTTAGGTTATTGTTAATATAGGTCGCCTTGCTGTAGAAATCGTTACGTTGGATAATTCGAGGAAGTATACCTGTTAAAACAATCTTATTAGTTTTCTCCTTTAGTCGCTCTATAAGTCCCTGTACCTAGCCAGCAGTTCTTCCGATCTAGAATTTAAAACGTTATTAGTACCGACATGAATAACATACGTTGTGTCCTCGGCGGTACCGTCTGTAAAATGGTCAACACTATTAGTTATATCCTCCACCCTTGCACCAGGGTAGCAGTAACGGCGTACGACGAGGGTTTCTCCCACAGAATTCCTCGAGCTGCCCTCGAACAATGGAATCGCCAACGAGTCGTATTTCCGGTTCATCAGCATCTTCGAAACCTAAAACAGAAAACTTATTGCTTGTTATTACTGGTAGACAAGTCTTTGCTTTTCTCAATGGGGCTCCATTTCGCACTCGAACGAAGGGTTGGGAACTAGGGGAAGAGACAGGGCTATTAATACTATTTATATTATTAGTAGAAACTGAGGCACGAGGGGTCGTAACTGGAGTCTCAAGGGATTCTAATTTTGCCATCAGGAGCATCACGGTTTCTTCAAGCCTCACCCTCGCCTCCCTCTCACGTTCTAACTCGCTCCTCAGCACTTCCATGCTTGAGCACCATCTGCAAACTAACTGGTCATTATTATTAGCCATTGTAAACACGTAAGCGGCAAATTTCCCTTCACAGCGACTGCAAGTACTTGACGGGGGTGCCATGCTTCTAATTAGTTAAAAAACAAACAAAAACAAAAAACGAGCGTTTGGAAATTAATAAATTACAACGTAGGTATACCGCGTGCTTATTGTGCCGTCACCTGCGAAAACCGGCAAAAATGTTCTTGAAACGCAGAAACAGGTTCTTGTAACAATTTTATTCTAAATGGATATATAATTAAGCTACCGACGAAAGATCTGTTAAAGAAAAAGTATTAAATGGCACTTATCTGTCCGCTCTTCGACCGACTTAATTCCTTTTTTCCCATGGTGATTGACCGTGTATATATACAGTGGCGGTTCCTCATATGGGCAATATGGGCAGCCGCACAGGGCGGCATTTGTGGAGGGGCGGCATGAGCGCCTGCAAAAAAAATAAAAATAAAAATAAGAATAAATAAATAAAGAAATAAATAAAAATAAAAAAAAAATAAAATAAAATAAATAATAAAAGATCAATAAATATATTTTTATTAATAAAAAACCATCTATTGCATTTTCCATAAACCTTCCCATAAAAGACCTAAACAATGCAAAATGCTTCCAGATTAATATTATTGGGAATAAAGGCCCATACTTTAACATATGTAATGTTATTTTTCTGGGTTTGGTTAAATAGTGAAATGTATATTATTTATTACAGAACGAATCTTCACACTAAGCCACTAAGGTCTGTCAAATAACCGCAAATGGATAAGAAGAGGTCAAAGCTATCAGGTGCTCAGTTTAGAAAAAAGAGGAAAGAAGAAGAGGAGAAACGAGCAAAAGATAAAGGTATAGAGCTATGTCATCTACTCTTCACTGCTATATTGCACTGCTATTTTGTGATATAGCTTTCTGAGTCATTTGAAGTGTACTATTATGTATATAATTAGCCATTAACCAAGGAGGTTGTATTATTCATTTGTTTCCTATTCTAAAAGTTTAATAAATTGTGCTTAATAACATGTTAAATTAATTGTACTAGCCTATTCATGCATTGGTCTGTTATGTTCTATTTTACTATTTGCAGGGGCACTTTTGAAATATTTTGGAACACCCTCTGCCACTAGCCAGGATGAGAAGCCGTCTACTTCTGCCATTATTGAGGCTGAGGAGCCATCTACCTCCTCAGCCTCACATATGTCTCCACAAATGCAGTCTGATCCTGAGGATGAAGACCCATTTGCTTCTACTTCTCCCCGGCAGGACTCTTCAGGTGAGTTTGTGTGCACATATGTCTGTGAGTGTGTGCGTGTGTGTGTGTGTGTGTGCATCCCTGCAAAGCATTTTGCAAACAGTTATAAATTATAATGTTATTATCACTGGGTCTGGGTTACTGGGTATGTGTGGTGTTTCACCACCATAATTCCATAACACCACCACCATAACAAAGTGCTGTGAATAATGTGTTATCTAACTTAGGTGTGTATACTAATGAGTAATGCTCTTGTTCTTTCTATTAGAAATGCCTGGAGCAGAATCGCCTCCTGAGGATGAGTCTCTGTCCACCGACCCTGCTAACTGGCCTTCAGTTCTGACTGAGAGAATTCGGACACAACTGGTTTCCAGGGGACCAAGTCAAGTACCATCTGACTTTGTATTCCCTAGAAACGACAGTGACGGAAGAAGTTTCCACCATCAATACTTCAGGAAGTCATTGGTTAGTGGGGAAAATATAACCAGAAGTTGGTTGGTCTATTCCTTAAAAAACAACAGCCTTTTCTGTTTCTGTTGTACATTATTTTCCAAGAGGAAAATAAATTTAACAAGTTTGGGACTCTCGGACTGGAAGCATGCAAGCTCATTGCTCACATCACATGACAACAGTTCAGAACACCTAAATTCTATGAAAATCTGGAAAGAACTGGCAGTGAGGATGAGAAAGGGGGAGACCATTGACAAGCAGGAGATGGCACTTCTGGAGGCTGAGAAGTTGAGATGGAGAGCGGTGCTGACACGTCTCACTGCTATTGTGCATTCTCTGGCAGTTAGGAATTTGGCACTAAGGGGACATACAGAAAAATTGTTCTCACCATCAAATGGCAATTTTCTGAAAGTTGAACTGATGGCACAATTTGATCCTATAATGCAAGAGCACATTAACCGTGTCCAAAAAGGGACCTCCAGTCACACCAGCTACCTCGGCCACCACATACAAAACGAACTCATTGATTTGTCGAGCAGCAAGACCATTTCAGCAATGGTGAGCGACATCAAACAATCAAAGTTTTTTTCAATAATTCTAGATTGCACTCCAGATATCAGCCACACTGAACAGTTGTCAGTTGTGATTCGGGTTGTGTCACTGGAGGGGAAGCCCCATATAAAGGAACATTTCATGGGGTTTTTGGAGGCAGAGGAGTCCACTGGTCAACATTTGGCATCTCTGATTCTGAAGAGACTGGAGGAGCTAAAAGTTCCTTTCATGGACTGTAGAGGACAATCATACGACAACGGGGCCAACATGAGGGGAAAAAACAAGGGTGTTCAATCCAGGCTCCTAGAAATTAATCCCAGAGCTCTGTTTGTTCCATGTGGGGCTCATTCTCTGAATTTGCTTGTGGCCGATGCTGCTAAGGATCTATTGATGCCACAAGTTACTTTGGCATCTTGCAGAAGCTTTACAACTTGTTTTCAGCCTCCACACAACGATGGGCCATTTTGAAAAAACATGTGAACATCACATTGAAGATGTGGTCTGATACAAGGTGGGAAAGCAAGATCAAGAGTGTGGAGCCCCTGAGATATCTGGCAGCTGCAGTGAGAGATGCACTGATCGAGGTGAGGGACCACACCAAAGACTCTGTAATAAAGGTCGAGGCTCAATCTCTGTCAGAGGAGGTTGGGTCATACCGCTTCGCCATTTGTTCAGTGGTGTGGCATGACCTGTTGTGCCAAATTCAGCATGTGAGCAAGCAGATGCAGTCTCCTAGCATGCACGTTGATGTTGCAGTAAATCTCCTAAAAAAAACACAGAGAGGTCTCCGCAATTACAGGGCAACAGGTTTTGTGGCTGCACAAATGGCAGCCACAGATATCTGTGAACAAATGAATGTGGAGGCTGTGTTAAAACAAAAACGGCTGAGGTCCACAAAGCGGCACTTCTCCTATGAAGCATCTGATGAGCCCTTGATTGATGCTTTGAAGAAGCTGGAGGTGACATTTTTCAATGCAGTGGTTGATGCTGCAACATCAGCCATTCAGGAAAGATTTTCCACGTTGGAAATTGTGGGAGAGAAGTTTGGAGTGCTGACACATTTCCAAAATCTCACATTTGAGGAGCTGACAGAACAATGTGTGAACCTTAGTACTACACTACACTTTAAGGGACAATCTGACTTGGATGCAGAGAGCTTGCACAGGAGCTGAAGAACTTGCCTGACTTGCCATCAAAGACCATATCCTTGCTTGAACTGCTGACATTTATCCATGAAAGGGAGCTCTCTGAAATATATCCAAATTTGTGGACTGCTCTCAGAATTGGTCTTACTCTTCCAGTCACTGTTGCTGAAGCAGAGAGGAGCTTTTCAAAGCTGAAGCTCATCAAATCCTACCTGAGGTCAACTATGTCACAGGAACGCCTTACCGGTCTGGCCATCATCAGTATAAATCATACAATTGCTGAGCAGATTTCATATGATGATTTAATTCATGACTTTGCATCAAGGAAGGTAAGAAGAGTCAGGCTTTAGATGGCAGTTGTGCTGTGGTGCAATTTATTTTGTTTCTTGTTCAAAGTGTAGCATAATAATTACCCTCTCTTAAGTGTCTTATTCTATTTATGTGATAGAGCATTTGTACAATTTAGAAATTTGATTCTCTAGTTTATTTATGGCAGTTGTGCAATTTAATTTGTATTTTTCCTGTTCATAGTATCATAATTACATTCTCTTAAGTGAGTTATTCTATTTACGTGATGAAGGATTTGTAAAATTCAGAAATTTGAGTCTTTGTTTTGGTTCTGAAGTTCCAACAATTAGTCCAATAAAAAGTTATTTTGTGAAAGAGTTATGTCTGTCCTTTATTTTGGGGGGATTCGAATGTGTGTGTGTTGGCGAACAGGGGGGGGGGGGCGCTGAAGGTGAGGTTCGCCCAGGGCGTCATGTAAGCTAGGACCGCCACTGTGTATATATATATATATATATATATATAAACCAACTTGACATTAAGTTGTGTGGTTAGGTTCGTAATTGCCTAGTAAGAGTCGACGATACATTTTTAAACTATCTTGCCTCCTGCCCCTCTGTGAGCAGTAATGTGCACCAACTGAAATATAAATGGAAATTGCCGTTGTGGCTTAGCTTTTACTCTTTCTTTTAATAACTTTTGTTAAATGTAGTTCGCGGTAAGTGCCAGACTATCTGATAAGGTCCACTATCTAAAATGAACTTGGTATCCTTGACCAAGGTGAGGTAAATATTCTAATTATTCTGTACTCTTTCAGTGGTGGAAAAAATGTTTTACTTTCTGGGAGCATGAAAAATGACTTAAAAATTTTCTGCAAAACATGCATTTAAATTATTGGTTTTTCTATGAATATTACTGTGCCTATTAGTATTACTACTGGTATATTACTACTAGTATAACTATTAGTAGTATGGGTCATTCCACGGTGACGTTCGCAATATTTGGAGCAATTGTTCAGTATATATTCAACTAAAAATGTATAAATATGGGAGGTAGGTCAAAGCTGGTATGAAGCACTGTGAAGTATGCTCTCACGTACATTTTGGCGCCATTTGTTCTAGAATATATTGTTTCAATTTTTATATTTAGGCCTCCGAATTGGCTGATGGTAGCAACACTTCGTGGAATCACCCGTATTGCTATTTCTATTAGACTAGTAACTAAATAACTAGCCTTCAACCTTCAGAAATAACAAAACTTCAAACTAATCGATGGCGGAAATTATTTCACACAAATTATAAATTCTGAAAAAATTCCGAAAATTTGGTAAACAAATTTAAAAGGGCAGAAATTTTCTGTTTTGATGCCAGTTTTGCGAGAAAACTTTCTGATGAAAATTTCAAATGGCAGAAATTTTCTGACTAAAAAAACGATGGCACAAAGTTTTTCATAGACAATAAGAAAAGATATTTTGTCACAAAGTTTTATCGCAAACTTTTAGTAATGATCGGCCTCCAGTTTATCGTTATCTATCCAAAAAACTTTGTGACATCAAAATATTTCTGGGAGCAATGGTCCCGCTCTCCCCTATTTTTTTTCACCTCTGAACTCGCAATGAGCAACCCAGTGCCCGATTAAACCTTTACACTATCCTTGCCAATAGTTTAACTAGCTACAGGTGACTAAATACTTAGGCTTTTCGTATCATTGGTGCGTGAAATGTCTCTGGTAGCAAGTCTGAAATTCGAAGAGACAAAAATCTTTATTCAGAAAAGAGTACATTAAATAAGGTATACAATATTAAATAGATGAAGAAAACAGCACATCCACAGATACATATATGCAGGGACTCAGAGGCGGATTAAGACACCTCGAGGCCCCGGGCCAATGAAGAATATGGGGGCCCTTTTCTATAGCTTTTTATTAACAATACATGTATATGTACAGTACATAGTACATTTACACGAATTATATGCACGGTGCTCAGGCTAATTGAGAAACAAACTTAAAAGAACCTTCACACAGTGTATTTTGCCGTTTGCCAAAACCAAACAGTATTAAACAAACTTTACTTTAGGGCCTATAAAAAATAAAATAAAACAGGGAATTTGTCAGTTTGTGTACTCTGTCATATTTAATCAAAGAAGTTTGCGAAATCTCGAATTATATCATCGAAACTCAGTTGATTGGGGTGCCCATCAAGCATGGGAGCCTGAGGCTTCAGCCTCAATAGCCTCAGTGATAGTCAGCCACTGTGCAGGGTACATTAGCATTTAGGTTAGGTTTTGTATGTGGTGGTAAGGAATCTAATCATAGTAGTAGCATTATCCTAATATGCCGTAAATTTTAAAATTTCAGTTAGACTTTTATAATAGACACCATGTTGATTGTCCTTCAGAACAAATGGCAAAACTCATCAATGGAATGCCAGGACGTGTGTCAACTTTACATAATGCAAAAGGGACAGCAACACGATTCTAAATATATTGATTCAATGAATCTGTTATTATTTATCGATTTTTATTATCAAACCAAAAACTACGGAAAAACCGAAGGTGTCTATTTACTTTTGTCAACCGTTCGTATATTAACAACGCATCTGCCTTTCTTGAACGCAAAATAATAAATGGATTTTCTTTATAGGTGTGGAAAAGTTGTTTGGTGGTTGATTATGCAAAACTGTTTCTTGAGGAGAGAGGCTATAAAGGCGTTTGGGGTTTGTTCCAGATTGGATATACCAGTTTCCAAGTGGTTCTGGAACCATTCCAGACTTCCTGGAAATAACCGTTACTTTCGACTATCAATCTCCGCGCGGATGTAAATTGCCTTTCTGTACGTGTTTTCTTTTTTCTTTTCCAGCGTTCAGTATTTTGCGTCTGTGAAAATGAAAAATGCGTTTGCGTTGCGTGTTGGATCACATCTGGAAAAGGGGGGGAAAAAGAAAGGAAAAAAATCCGTATAAAATTTTGATTTCATCTTAGTTTTCCAAACTTTTATTTATTTCTTGGCAAAATTACTATAACTATAACTATAACTATAACTATAACTATAACTATAACTATAACTATAACTATATATATATATATATATATATATATATATATATATATATATATATATAATGTTATAATGTTTCAGACCAACAAAGACCCTAGGATCCACTCATGGCTGGTCTACCTAACTGTGTTCGTAATCGTGTATTGTGTATACACATACGAGGAAAAGTGTAGGTGTGGCTGTAAAGACTGTACAGTAATGTAGAAATGTGTGTGCACCCATTATGGGTCTCCCATTTAAAGGTGTTTGTGGGGCAAGTGAAGATCATGAGTTTTTCAATACCTCACAGTACTATGGGGGGCACCGCTCGGCAGAGGAATCTCTTTAAATGGGGTGTGTAAGGACAGAGAGTATCCCCTAACCCAAGACGCTGCCTCCCTATATCCCACAACACTTGTGTTGAGCTGTGGGATCTATCCCCACAAAGCCTTAATTTTACTACCTTAAACTATACCCTTTCTATCAACATGCGCGTCCAATCGATTCTTAAACATGTTTATAGACGTGCTACTAATTACTTCTACCGGCAAACTATTCCAGCTATTTACTATTCTATGCGTAAAAAAGTTTTTCGCAACTGCTGTCTCGAACCTTCTACTTGTCAACTTACACCCGTTATTTCTAGTCCTATTATATTGAGATATTTCGAAAAAGCTATCTCTATCTACGTTATCAAACCCATTCATAATTTTGAAAACCTGGATTAGATCACCCTTAACCTCCTAGTCTCGAGTGTAGTCAATTTTAACTCTTTAAGCCTATCCTCGTACGACTTTGACCTAAGAGACGGAATCATCTTAGTTGCTCGTCTTTGAACTCTTTCGATTTTGTATATATATATATATATATATATATATATATATATATATATATATATATATATATATATATATATATATATATACACGGTGAACCAAAAGTAGGTGGACAGTAGGTTGAATACGGTTTGTGTTATATTATATTATAACTATGGTGTTCATTATAACTATGGTGTTTGTGTTTTATTATATTAAATATTATAACTAAATTTATTTAAATTTTATTTTGTATTATAGTATACAAAAAAATTAAATATGTATTCTCAAAATAAACGTTATCATTTACTGTCCACCTACATTTGGTTCACCCTATATATATATATATATATATATATATATATATATATATATATATATATATATATATATATATAGTAATTTTGCCAAGAAATAAATAAAAGTTTGGAAAAAAAAAAATTATGAAAAACTATCAACGTGTTAAAGTAATTCCCACATATACTAGTCCTAAATCGTTTCAAATCCAACTTCTAACCATTGTTGCGAGTTGGGTTATCATTTGAACTAAACATGCTTCTAAAATCGACATCTTTGAACCCGCGTCACATAAGCGTCGATTGTAGCCCATATGCCTAACGAAAGGGATTAACTTTGTGGCATTTTTTTTGCCAGTTTCCAATCCACCTACCTACTTCCCCACCAATACCCAGCGCGCGCACTTCGACCATTAGCCGGCGGTGAGGTACCTTATCAAAGGCCTTCTAATCAATCGCTCTACTCTTATCATACTCACTCAACATGACGTAGAAAAACTCGAGCATGATGGTGAGACACGACCTATGCCGTCTAAACCCATGTTGGAGTCCCCAAGTAGCTTGTAGGAATCCAAATGGTCAATAATCCTACTCGCTATTATCCCCTCTAAATATTTACCTACAACTGAAGTTAAATGGTGTTATATATATATATATTATTATATAATATATATATATATATATGTATATGTATGTATTATATGTATATATATATATATATATATACATATACTATATATATATATATATATATATATATATATATATATATATATATAATATATATATATATATATACACCATTTAACTTCAGTTGTAGGTAAATATTTAGAGGGGATAATAGCGAGTAGGATTATTGACCATTTGGATTCCTACAAGCTACTTGGGGACTCCAACATGGGTTTAGACGGCATAGGTCGTGTCTCACCATCATGCTCGAGTTTTTCTACGTCATGTTGAGTGAGTATGATAAGAGTAGAGCGATTGATTAGAAGGCCTTTGATAAGGTACCTCACCGCCGGCTAATGGTCGAAGTGCGCGCGCTGGGTATTGGTGGGGAAGTAGGTAGGTGGATTGGAAACTGGCAAAAAAATGCCACAAAGTTAATCCCTTTCGTTAGGCATATGGGCTACAATCGACGCTTATGTGACGCGGGTTCAAAGATGTCGATTTTAGAAGCATGTTTAGTTCAAATGATAACCCAACTCGCAACAATGGTTAGAAGTTGGATTTGAAACGATTTAGGACTAGTATATGTGGGAATTACTTTAACACGTTGATAGTTTAAGATTAAAACATAAGAAAACTCTGCAGGAGTTCGCTTGCACGGTGTCTCTGTGAGCAAGGTAAATATAGAGCTATTTATATATTCTCCACTTTCCTGTAAAATTTCCTTGGCTACTTTTCCAGGGTCAAGGTATTTTCTTCAACCTTTTTCCTTACCTGCCTCTGGCAGGGAGGGAGCGGAGGGTGGGGAGAGAGCCTTCTACTTTTCTATCCAGTTTTCTACTACTGCTAGGATAGTTGAAAGAAAAATAAACTTTCACAAAATTTTCCCTGGCACCCGTTGCCATTGGTACCTCCTCGGTATGGGCCGCAAGGCCTTTTGAGGTACTTCTTTTCCTTGTAACTCCTTGTAACTCTCTCTCTCTCTCTGGAGTATGCTGTGCAGTTCTGGTCGCCCACCCTCAGGAAAGATATTGTGAGGCTGGAGCGAGTGCAGGCGAGGGCCACAAAGTTAATCCCTTCCGTTAGGCATATGGGCTACAATCGACGGTTACGCGCCCTGAACTTGTTTTCGCTTGAAACTCGGAGGCTGCGCGGTCAACTGATCGAGGTTTTCAAGCTCTTACGAGGGTTCAACGATGTCGATTTTAGAAGTATGTTTAGTTTAAATGATAACCCAACTCGCAACAATGGTTGGAAGTTGGATTTGAAACGGTTTAGGACTAGTGTGTGTGGGAATTACTTTACGTATAAGATCTGTGACACATGGAACAGGTTACCTTCGGAAGTTGTGAACAGTTCCTCTGTGGATCAGTTCAAGAAAAGGTTAGACGAAATCTTGCACACTATTTGAGTGTGTAAAGACATTTAGGACCTCAGTCTGCCGAAATTTCTTTTCCTATAAAATAGTTAATATCTGGAACCAACTTCCCTCAGAGGTTGTTTCCAATCAAAGTGTAAATCTGTTTAAAAATAGGCTGGACAAAGTACTGAACACACTCATAGTTTAAGATTAAAACCTCAGAAAACTCTGCAGGAGTTCGCTTGCTCGGTGTCTCTGTGAGCAAGCTAAATATAGAGCTATTTATATATTCTCCACTTTCCTGTAAAATTTCCTTGGCTACTTTTCCAGGGTCAAGGTATTTTCTTCAACCTTTTTCCGTACCTGCCTCTGGCAGGGAGGGAGCGGAGGGTGGGGAGAGAGCCTTCTACTTTTCTATCCAGTTTTCTACTACTGCTAGGATAGTTGAAAGAAAAAATTTTCCCTGGCACCCGTTGCCATTGGTACCTCCTCGGTATGGGCCGCAAGGCCTTTTGAGGTACTACTTTTCCTTGTAACTCCTTGTAACTCTCTCTCTCTCTCTCTCTCTCTCTCGGCTATCCGAAATAGGAAAGTAGCGTATAGGACGGCGAAGGCCAATCGTTCCCATGAGAACACTTTAGCGTATGTCCGCCTGTGTAGGGAAGTGAAGGCGAAGGTTAGGCTAGCGAAACGTAACGAAGAACTACGGGTGGCAAGCCTCTGCAAGGGGAACCCTAAGGAGTTCTTCAGTTATGTTAATAGTAGAAAGCCCATTAGAAGCATGATAGGTCCTTTAAAGGACGGAAGCGGCGTTCTGCGGACCTCCGACGCGGACATCGCTAATGTGCTTAATGAGTACTTTGCGGGAGTGTTCACCAGGGAGGATACCCGTGTCATCCCCGAGCCAGCTGTGAGGCACGAAGGTGCTGGCCTGGATAGTGTTAGATGTACCGCGACAGTCGTTGCTCATAGAATAGACAAACTGAGCGCGTTTAAGGCTCCTGGGCCAGACCAGTTTCTCCCCAGTGTTTTGCGAGAAGTGCGCGACCAGGTGGCTCCCCACCTGGCTACAGTCTTCAACAAATCGTTGGAGATGGGCCAGGTGCCTGGTGACTGGAGGGAGGCCAACGTGACCCCTATCTTTAAGAAAGGAGATCACGAAAGTCCAGGGAACTATCGTCCCATTAGTCTCACTTCAGTTGTAGGTAAATTATTAGAAAGGATAATAGCTGATAGAATCGTTGACCATTTGGATTCCTACAAGCTGCTTGGGGACTCCCAACATGGGTTTAGACGGCATAGGTCGTGTCTCACCAACTTGCTCGAGTTTTTCCACGTCATGTTGAGTGAGTACGATAAGAGTAGGGCGATTGATATACTTTATCTCGACTTTCAGAAAGCCTTTGATAAGGTACCTCACCGCCGGCTAATGGCGAAAGTGCGCGCGCTGGGTATCGGTAGGGAAATAGGTAGGTGGATTGAAAACTGGCTGAGGAATAGGCGGCAGAGGGTGGTAATTAAAGGGGCTAGTTCGGATTTGGCCTCGGTCACTAATGGGGTTCCTCAGGGTTCCGTTTTGGGGCCACTGTTGTTTACCATTTACATAAATGATATCGACGGTGGCATCGTCAGTCGGATCGCCAAATTCGCTGATGACACCAAGCTTGGGTCCAATGTTGGGACGCCCGAAGCGATCGAGGAACTGCGTGCGGACCTAGGTAGGATAGGAGAGTGGTCCGAAAAATGGCAAATGCCGTTTAACTTGGGTAAATGCAAAGTGATGCACATTGGCTACGCCAATCCCAAGTCGGACTACTCGATGTTGGGCAGTAATATCGAGGTGACTGATTTAGAAAAGGACTTGGGTGTGCTAATTAGCAGCGACCTTAAGTTTACGAAACAGTGTGTAGAGGTGGAAAAGAAAGCCCAGAAACTATTGGGTTATATCAGGAGGCAATTTCAGTTTCGGAACAAGGAGATTGTGCTCTCACTGTACAATTCCCTTGTTCGGCCGTACCTGGAGTATGCTGTGCAGTTCTGGTCGCCCACCCTCAGGAAAGATATTGAGAGGCTGGAGCGAGTGCAGGCGAGGGCCACAAAGTTAATCCCTTCCGTTATGCATATGGGCTACAATCGACGGTTACGCGCCCTGAACTTGTTTTCGCTTGAAACTCGGAGGCTGCGCGGTCAACTGATCGAGGTTTTCAAGCTCTTACGAGGGTTCAACGATGTCGATTTTAGAAGTATGTTTAGTTTAAATGATAACCCAACTCGCAACAATGGTTGGAAGTTGGATTTGAAACGGTTTAGGACTAGTGTGTGTGGGAATTACTTTACGTATAAGATCTGTGACACATGGAACAGGTTACCTTCGGAAGTTGTGAACAGATCCTCTGTGGATCAGTTCAAGAAAAGGTTAGACGAAATCTTGCACACTATTTGAGTGTGTAAAGACATTTAGGACCTCAGTCTGCGGAAATTTCTTTTCCTATAAAATAGTTAATATCTGGAACCAACTTCCCTCAGAGGTTGTTTCCAGTCAAAGTGTAAATCTGTTTAAAAATACGCTAGACAAAGTACTGAACACACTCATAGTTTAAGATTAAAACCTCAGAAAACTCTGCAGGAGTTCGCTTGCTCGGTGTCTCTGTGAGCAAGCTAAATATAGAGCTATTTATATATTCTCCACTTTCCTGTAAAATTTCCTTGGCTACTTTTCCAGGGTCAAGGTATTTTCTTCAACCTTTTTCCGTACCTGCCTCTGGCAGGGAGGGAGCGGAGGGTGGGGAGAGAGCCTTGTACTTTACTATCCAGTTTTCTACTACTGCTAGGATAGTTGAAAGAAAAATAAACTTACAAAATTTTCCCTGGCTCCCGTTGCCATTGGTACCTCCTCGGTATGGGCCGCAAGGCCTTTTGAGGTACTTCTTTTCCTTGTAACTCCTTGTAACTCTCTCTCTCTCTCTCTCTATATATATATATATATATATATATATATATATATAGTAGTCTCGCTTTACGCGCTTTTGCCGTACGCGTTTTCACTTGAACACGGTTACCACCTATTTTTGCCGTCCGCGGATGCATTTGAGACAACGCGGTCGACTTGCTTGCCCGACCCCCGCGCAACTGACAAAGGAATAGGAGCTTTCAAAGTTGACAGTGAAGGATTTGGCTGAAGGGTTAAGGAAATCTGAGGAAGTAATTGCCTATTTTGAAGAAACCGACCCTTTTATAGAAAGGAGTGGCACGTGCAGAAGAGCACTTAGGGATGGTACTGCAGCCTACAGAGAGCTGCTGCAAGAAATGAGGTGGGCAGCAGTCTACATCTCCATCACCTCATTTTTTTAAGCCTACCACTCCAACCACTTCACCACGCACTTCGGCGACTTCAAGCATTTTGTCATCTATCCTAAGGCTGACACGACTTCAGACACTGAACGAGGCTGAGGCAGTCTATCCTTCCCTTCGTGCGTTTGGCTCCAAGTAGCTTCGATGACACTGTCATCCTATAGTGTGATAAAAATGTTAGTTTAATTTCTTTAACATGGTATTATATTACATAATATTACATAGTGAACATATTAATTTTACAGGTGCAGTTAGATTTAATAAATAAAATAGAAAATAATGTCAAATATTTTGTATTTAAACTTGTTCAATTATTATTATTAATTTTTTTTTTTTTTTTTTTTTGTTGGAACCGATCCCTATTTTTCTCATAAGTTCATGTATTTACTTTACGCGTTTTTACCTTACGTGGCGTTTTCTAGGTATACATTCCCCGCGTAAGGCGTTAAGGGCTACTATATATATATATACAGGGTGCACCCCCATACGTCTGGTCTCATAGGAAAATTATTTTAAATTAAGTTTACAAAAGTAATAAATTAGAACTAAAACAAATATTCAAATTGATGTCTTGTTTTGGGGCATTTTTTGTTGCAGGTAGAATAACACGCAATGGCTAATATGCAAGTGAGCTACACTCGTAAAAGATAAATGATAAAAATGAATAAATGATGATAATTTCATAAATGATAAAAATGAATAAAATCTTTATCGAAAACATAATTTTCATTTCAATTTTTTTCATTAATGAATGTATAATATTTCGATTCTCGAAAATTTGGCTGAATCGGTCATTTAAAAAAAAATTTCTCTGGTAAAATAAATATTTTGGGGGTCCGCAGTAAGGGGAACCCTCTGTAGGGACTGGAGTCTAATCAGGAGTAATGTAACGGATGAAATTGGGGGAACCAGATTGAAAATTCAATTTTTTTTAACGAATATTATCTGTATACAACTTATTAAATAAGTATTTCACCCGCATGTAAAAAGTTATAACTTAGATCAGTTAATATCAAATATAAATGCATTTCTTTTGTGCAATAACCGCACGTGAATGAGTTGGTAAAGGATAAAACTTTTCCCTTTCTAAATGATATAAAAAGTTTTTGCGAGATTTGATAAAATTTGTAACTTATTGTTCATTTCATTATTAAATAAGTTTCCCCTCGCGGTACAGGGTTAAGAATTGATCCCCCCCCCTTCGCGCCATACCGCTTTTTTCACGCACGTCGTTAGTAGTATAGCCGCAAGAGGGGAGAGTGCAAGAATGTTGCAGGTTATTATGTAATGTTGCAAAGGGGGTGGGGTTGTTGCAAAGGGGGTGGGGTTGCACGAAAAAAAAAGGAAAAAAAAAATAGTGGCCTTTGTTGCCAACCTAGGTTGCAAGGGGCATGCAACTTTGGGGCCTCCCCCAAGCTATTCCCCCCAAAGGGCCAGAGAGAAAGGAGGAGAGGTGTTCACCTGGCAGGAGCCAAGTGCACATTAAGACTTCACCCGAGTAGGCGTTGTTTTATAGGCTCCTAATCAGCCAGAACCAGCCAGTTGGCTGAATCAGCCAGTTGACTGAGCCAAGGGGGTAGGGGTACACCTGAAGGAGAGAGAGAGACACCTGAAGGAGAGAGAGAGACACCTGAAGAAGAGAGAGACGCCTGAAGGAGAGAGAGAGAGAGAGACCTGTAGGAGAGAGAGAGAGACCTGAAGGAGAGAGAGAGAGACCTGAAGGAGAGGAAGAGAGAGACGCCTGAAGGAGAGATAGAGAGAGAGAGAGACCTGTAGGAGAGAGAGAGAGACCTGAAGGAGAGAGAGAGACCTGAAGGAGAGGAAAGAGAGACGCCTGAAGAGAGATAGAGAGAGAGAGAGAGACCTGTAGGAGAGAGAGAGAGACCTGAAGGAGAGATAGAGAGACCTGAAGGAGAGATAGAGAGAGAGAGAGAGAGAGACCTGTAGGAGAGAGAGAGAGAGAGAGACCTGTAGGAGAGAGAGAGAGAGACCTGAAGGAGAGAGAGAGAGAGACCTGAGAGAGAGAGAGAGAGAGACGCCTGAAGGAGAGAGAGACACCTGAAGGAGAGAGAGACACCTGAAGGAGAGAGAGACGCCTGAAGGAGAGAGAGAGACACCTGTAGGAGAGAGAGACACCTGAAGGAGAGAGAGACGCCTGAAGGAGAGAGAGAGACACCTGTAGGAGAGAGAGAGAGAGAGAGACACCTGAAGGAGAGAGGAGTTCTCCCCCAAGTTATTTTCGTTTTCCTAACCTAAGAGGCCACTAGGGGGTTTTACCAAAGGGCCTGAAAGAGAAGGACCAGAGGTCCTTGCTCGGCTGGGAGCCGAGCTGGAATGAGTCTTTCACCAACTTCGCGGTCTTTTATAAGCCTCTATTCTGGCTGAATTGCCAGATAGCGCAATGTGTTCAGTTGCTGAGTTGTCAGATCGCACCATGTATGCAGATGCAGAGTTGCCACATCAAGCCATGTAATCGGGTGCTGATGTGCCAGATCGCACCATCAGATAGCGCCATGTATTCCAGAAATATTAATCATCCATTGTGTAACACAATATGACGATAGTTATTCCAATTAAATTCTGTTTAAATACACCTTTATTAATTGCATACCTTTCCAGTTTTTTTTTTGCAATGATCGGATTGCTAGATATATATATATTATATTATATATATATATACATATATATATATATATATTCTTTTCTTATGTTAGGTAAATATATATATACACATATGTATATATATATATATATATATATATATATAATATATATATATTTTATAACATTTAATTTTAGTTTAGAAGCAAATTTAACATTAACTTCATTGAACTTAAACTTTTAGAAACAAATAACATAGTTTACCTTCGAAAACGTCATAATAGAAAATAATTAACTTTATGGTTAACTAGTTTATTTCGTTTACTATAATTATGTATATACAGTCTTTTAAGCAGCTTATGATACATATGTATATATATATATATATATGTAAAAAGTGAACAATGAACAATAGTTTTATGTTCGAATGTCCATTTTTACAGTCGAAGCCAAAATCGCAGAAGCGAGTTTTGGGTAAAATTTCGATTTGTAATAATGACTTATACACTATGACGTCACAAAATAACTTTATTCTCTTTACGTTCCCACTCTGTCTCTAATTCGTTCTTGTAAATCTTCCTAACAATGATTCGTACTATACGTAAAAATTCAATAACTATGACGTCACATTTTCCCGTCATTAATTTCCCTTCATCATATCTCTAGTATTCAATGTATGAAAATTTATATATCATAATAAAAACTGTACACCCTATAGAAGTCATTATTTATGTTATGTAGTATAAATATAACTATTATTCGACCATATCCCCGCCCCCATACGTCCATATTTTAGCTTGACCATTATCGTATGTATTTTTTTATTAAATAATCATCTGTACTCGTGTCAGTCATGAAATGCAAAAAAACTTTCGCAGTTCGTTCGGGAACGCGAAAAAACGTTCTCGTATTATTTTTTTCATTTTTTATATTTTTATTTGACCTCCCGAGATGAACTCAAAAATGCTGAGATTAAATTATCGAAATTCCGCTCATCACAGCATAATTTTAACGCTTCTAAGATAAAAAAGGTCTCCTTTCGCTCTGATTCGAATTTATAACATTATAGCATATTATTTCGTAAAATAAATTATCCCGTAAGTGCCATGTACTTTGTATTATATTTCTAACATCTTAATTGTCTATTAATATGAAACACTGTAAAAACAAGACAAAGTTATAGTAACTGTTTAATTGTAATTAACTGTAATACTTTAAATGAACAATAACTTGTAATGTACTTCAGTGAAACTAATTAAATGTAATGATTTAATTTATAATGTAAGAATATACTTTAATGGAATTGTAATTAAAACAATAATATGTGAATATGAATTAATTGGCAGTTGTAATCCATAATTGTAATCGTAATTGTAATGAACCAAAATTAATACGTACTCAGTCATGTACTCAAAATTGTGCTTATGTGCTAATACGAAATGAAATCGCCTCCATAAATGTCGAATCAGCAATACTACGGTTCTTTTTTATTTTTTTATTTTTTATTCTTTTTAGTTGAAATCATGTGTTTAAAAAGGGGGGAAACTTAACCTTCGATTGTCTCCCCCAAACATTAGACTATATTATGCATGTACCATCTTCATTTAAGACCATCTTCATTATTAGAGATCTTCAGATTAGCACTTCATCGTTGCACTTCATCATTTGTACTTGATATTAGCACCTCATTAGGAGGGGGGCAGAGGCCCCTTGCCTCCTTAACTTAAGTATTTTTAGATTCCGGCCTGAGCCATGGTCGAAAGAGGTCGAACCTCTACCCCTTGTAATTCAGAGTACCAACTGTAATTTTTAAGAAGTAAACCACACTTTAAGAAGTTTTTATCTTTTTCCTTCGAGCCGTGCTCGCTTCAGAACTTAATCAGAAAAGTCGATAATTATAAAAAGAGAAGAATTAATAAGCAGAAAGAAAAGAATTAACAGAGTGTCGACCCCCTAAGGCGACCGAAAAGAATTATAGAAAAGTATAAAGAAGCAGCATCCGTTGCAGCCTCCTAACTAGAACCCCCTTCGAATCCGAACCGACTCAGGGCCATAGACGGGGGGGGTTAACACACATATATATATATATATAATATATATATATATATAATATATATATATACACACACACACACACATATATCTGAACTCTTTCAGCTAAAGAAGCCTTATGTATAGAATTGGTTGTGTAATAGCTGATATTAAACTCTTTTAACATGTTCTGAAAGCACGGCTTATAATTTCCTTCCCCATATCCAATAGCACTTCAAGACATTATTGTATAGAAATAAGGTAACACAAGTACTACAAGAAATAAATCCTAAAATAATTATATAAGACCGAAGTAATGGTCTGGCGTGAATCCAATTAAACTCTGTTTATAAACATTCGAATATCAGTGGGGAAAAACGAACGGAATTGAAAATTTATGAAACAATTCGACGATCGTCATTCCCCAAACTCGTATATATATATATATATATATATATATATATATATATATATATATATATATATATATAGAGAGAGAGAGAGAGAGAGAGAGAGAGAGAGAGAGAGAGAGAGAGAGAGAGGAGATAGGATAGGATCTGTAGTTAATCTTACGCGAGGTATGAAAATCAGGAAAAAAGCCAAATGTGTATTATTTTAAAATGAAACTAAACGCATATTAAATTAAAACAAATGAATTTTGGCTTTTAAGAGATTTATTTATTATAAGAATTTAACTACTCGATGTAAGAAATTATTATTAAACGCACGCGAAACTGTAATTAATAATTAATGTATTTTTTCTAACGAAGACTGAGTTACCAGATACCACTTTTTACCATTATTATGGTGAGTTGTCTCCAACTAAAAGATTTCGTTGTGAACAGCAGCTCATAACGAGAGACCTTCCCTCCAATCCCTGATAAGTCTCCCTTCACTTCAAATGAAGAGAAATTATGAAACATACGCTTGTCTGTGCACAAAGCATATAAAAAACCATAATATATTTATATAGTTAATCAATCGAGCCCATCTATATATAGATGTTTATAATATAAAAAACCATAATATATTATATAGTTAATCAATCGAGCCCATCTATATATAGATGTTTATAGTGTTTTACAATAGATGTATATAGTGTTTTAACGATTAGGTCCATCAATAAAGCATTTCAACAATGATTTCACTGTTTCAGAAAGATTTACGTATGACTTAAAAATATATTATTGATATGCCTAACTTAAGATCAGGATGCTTTTATAGTTTACAGCATCTTTTAAAAGTTTAACTACCAAGTTATAAATTATCAACCGGATTGATTAAAAGTAAAGGCAGCTTTCAATATATTTTAGTAATATAACAGAATTAACAAAGTTACCCAATAAATAATTCGTTAGACAGAAAATGAATTTTTATAAGGGATGCCCAACTAATTATGACGCATATTAAATTAAAAAATAATAACAAACGTAAATAAAGCGTATATTAAAAAAATTTTCGTTTTATTCTTTCCTTCTTATTGATAACTTATTTAAACTAATCTCTGTATATGTGCTTATTTAATCACAATGATTTAAGTTTAAAAGTAAAAACTGTTTTCTGTGAAAACATGATGATAATTATTTTATTCTGTTCTTCGGAAGAGCTTCAATTCGGTTGCCAGATACCACTTTTTACCATTATTATGGTGAGTTGTCTCCAACTAAAAGACTTCGTTGTGAACAGCAACTCATAATGAGAGACCTTCCCCCCCCAATCCCTGATAAGTCTCCCTTCACTTCAAATGAAGAGAAATTTATGGAGAGAGAGAGTTTTGTTCAAATAACGGGATATGCTTGTACGAGTTTACAATTACATCATTATTGCTCTGCATTACGCAGTATATGCGGCTTAATAATATTTCACCGCTTAAAGTATAGGGAAACCTGTATTCGATATGAAGGGCTTTCATATCGTTCAGTACTATTTTTGTTCCCACTTTACAACCGGTTGGTAAGTCATCTTTAAACACGTCTAGAATACAATCAAAAGCACGCACAAAGAGTTCATCGTTAGCTACATTATTAAACACAAGTTTATAAACACGCTTTTCCAATCGAGGGTTTATTTCTACCGACTCGAGCTTTTCAATCGTGAACTCACTCAACATAGCGGCAATTGAAATAATCTTCTAAATCGTTACGACAACTGCGCGTTATATAAAGAAATAGTTCTTCAGGGTGAACGGTGTAGGTGAGCTCAGCCTTGTACCGATCAATTGCTTTATACCAAAGTTTTATAAGAAACACCAAATAATTGTCCCCTAGCGCAATTGGAAAGGTTTTCACCCACCTTAGACCCACAGTTTAACATTAGAAAATTCTGAAACCTGACTCAGTGCCAAAAAAACACCAAATAATTGTCCCCTAGCGCAATTGGAAAGGTTTTCACCCCACCTTAGACCCACAGTTTAACATTAGAAAATTCTGAAACCTGACTCAGTGCCAAAAAGAAACACCAAATAATTGTCCCCTAGCGCAATTGGAAAGGTTTTCACCCCACCTTAGACCCACAGTTTAACATTAGAAAATTCTGAAACCTAACTCAGTGCCAAAAATGAAACACCAAATAATTGTCCCCTAGCGCAATTGGAAAGGTTTTCACTCCGCCTTAGACCCACAGTTTAACGTGGATTCAGAAATACATCTCGTCGATTGCTCACTATTTCATCGAGATAATTAAAGCTCAGGACCTGCATTGTCTATAAGATCTGTGGCGCGTGGAGCCTTCAGAAGAGGTGCCAGATACCATTGTATACATTATCATGGAGAGCTGACAGACACCATTGCTCAGGTACACAGTTGACAGATTGTACCATTTATTTTCTTAAAAGTTGGTTTAGAATTCCGCTAGTAGTTTACAAGGCGTAACATGATGTAATTAACCAAAAGAATTAAGTAAAACATCATTGCATCATTCTGTTTATTATAAATATATAGAAAATAAATATACATTTGAATGATAATAGAAATGAAGGAATATGCATATAATCCGCCAATATAACAGTACAGGACACACACACACACACACACACACACACACACACACACACACAATTATGGCGATATATAGAAATAAATATACATTTCAATAATAATGGAAATATGCATATAATCCTTCAATATATCAGTACAGGAGAAATATCACACAAATATATAAATACATTTCACTTTTTTTCAAAATACTAAACTCGCACTTAATCGAGTTTACAATTACATCATTATTGCTCTACATTACGCAGTATATACGGTTTAATAATATTTCACCGCTTTAAGTATAGGGAAACCTGTACTCGATATGAAGGGCTTTCATATCGTTCAGTACTATTTTTGTTCCCACTTTACAACCGGATGGTAAGTCATCTTTAAATACGTCTAGAATACAATCAAAAGCACGCACAAAGAGTTCATCGTTAGTTACATTATTAAACACAAGTTTATAAACACGCTTTTCCAATCGAGGGTTTATTTCTACCGACCCGAGCTTTTCAATCGTGAACACGTCTTCACTCAACATAGCGGCAATTGAAATAATCTTCTAAATCGTTACGACAACTGCGCGTTATATAAAGAAATAGTTCTTCAGGATAATTTTCACGAACTAGGCACATTTTATAATGTTTTACTAAACATCTTCACACACCGGCGCACTATTTGAGAGGAACATATGCTCATATTTTTCCTTTCTGCCCATCAAACGATACTCATCTCTAAAGTCTGTTAAAAACTCACGCAGGGCACTAGCCACAACCTCACTACGAACCTCGTCATGATATACATTAATATAGTGATAAAAATACTTAAGATTGTCCATGATCACGAGATTCACATTTTCAGTCGTAGGGTATGAGTAATCGACATGGTGTAGCATGACGTAATGCCGCTTGTCACACCACCCATCCGCAAGACTCATTATCCATACCTGCTGCTTCTCTTCTGCACGCGTTGTTTCTTTTACTTTACGGTATATGTGAGACTTTATAAAGTTTAGCTCTGCAGCATATTCAGCACATCGTCAGTGCAACGAAAGCCTTCAATGGTCTCACCAGAACATCCGTAGAGTATTTGTACATCTTGGAACTTCACACAATCCAATGTGGTTTTAAAAGAGGCATAGGAGGGGGAATAGGAAGTTTTTCGGTATCCACCACATCCTGGCACTTTGCTGAATACCATTTCATAAACGTTGTACAAGCAATATTAAAGGTAGCCATTTGAATACACGTCTGATTTTTCTTCTGAATACACGTCTGATCTCTCGGTCTTACTGCAGTCGACTGATCACGCAGGGAATCACAGATAGTAACATGACTCACGGTCTTACAGTGGGCGGAGCTTAGAATTTTCGCCTGTGCACACACAAAGGAGAAAGTGAAACGCTAATTGAAACATGAGTTATTTAATAAACGAGATATTCAGTTAACACAAGAAATAACAGAAAACACAAGAAAAAACAAATGCTTAGATTTGGTGATCACAAACAACAGAAACCTAATACTTTAAAGAAAGCATTCTATTAAATACTTTTAGCCTATGTTCACGAATTAATACCGGTTTTAAAATAGATTCGACAAGAAGACCGGCTGGACTGATTTTATAGAAATTCAAGGATTCCAAGTTGATCACGAGAGAAGTTATGTAGTCATCTTCCATGCTGCAAAATCTCGTCGTTAGCCTGTCTGCTCAGAGCACCGACAAGAGGTAAAATCGAATCCACATCAACACAAAATTTTAGTCGCTAAAATAACAGCCTGAGTATTGTTCATGTTCTAAATTATCTTTGATTCGTTTTGATAAAATTGAGTAAACTGCAGCCTTTGTTTCCTGATCAGAAACTCTCCGTCTTTTTCTGGTATGGTGCAAGGCTTCGTTGCAACCATATTCACTGCACGAGTCTACTTCACAGTCGTTGCCTTCTAATCTAGATTTACACTCTTCACTAATGCATTCAATGGGTGAATAATCATCTTGGTTGATATTATTGACACCACATTCGAGAGGGCTCACTGGGGTAACGGACACTTCAGGTAATGGTGCGGACGCTTGAGGTGGGTCGGGGACAATCTCCTCAGGTTGCCCTTGTGGCGGGGCAAATATTGTGTGGGGGTAATTATGTGTTGCTTCTAAGTAAACAAAACGGGCTTTATGTAACACAGTGGCAATTAATAATGATTTATGCAAAGATGCACCAGCTCTTCTGGAACGTCTGGATGCAATTTTACCGAGCGATATATTTATCAACTTGTGTGCTTCAAACCCGTTTGGAACGTCAGATATCATGTTCACCACCTAGGAATTGGTCAAGGCACAGAGAGCTAACTAACACGACTCTATCCTCTATTTCCAATCTTGTAATGAGTTAAAGTGAAAGTTTCGCCTGCCTTTATACAATGTCGTTCTGACGTCGTTATCAAGCTCCACACAGGGAATTTCCAGGAAGTAACATGAATCACGTTGCTGTTCTTTCACCTGTACACACACACACACACACACACACACACACACAAAGGAGAAAGTGAAACGTTGATTGAAACATGATTTATTTAATAAAAGAAATATTCAAGCTATATATATATTTACAAACACGTGTAATAAATAAGTTAACAACAGACACATCAATGATTATATTCAAGACACATATATTTAAAACGTGTGATAAATAAGTTAACAATTGAATTTCTGTAACCGAGAGACGACGGACGGAGTCATTACAAGCTGCCGAGCTTGTAATGACTCCGTCCGTCGTCTCTCGGGTTAACATAATTTCATTTGTTAACTTGTTTATTACACGTTTGTAAATATATATGTCTTGAATATAATCATTGATGTGTCTGTTGTTAACTTATTTATTACACGTGTTTGTAAATATATATATATAGCTTGAATATTTCTTTTATTAAATAAATCATGTTTCAATCAACGTTTCACTTTCTCCTTTGTGTGTGTGTGTGTGTGTGTGTGTGTGTGTTGTACAGGTGAAAGAACAGCAACGTGATTCATGTTACTTCCTGGAAATGCCCTGTGTGGGGAACACGTATTGAAATGTGTTTTCAAAACAATGGCAACCATGTAGAGCATATTATATAAATAAAAATGGTTGTCCATAAAAAAATGTTTATTTTTCCTATGTATGGAAACTTACGGCCCACCCTGTATATATATATATCTAGCAATCCGATCATTGCAAAAAAAAAAAACTGGAAATGTATGCAATTAATAAAGGTGTATTTAAAAAGAAATTAATTGGAATAACTATCGTCATATTGTTACACAATGGATGATTAATATTTCTGGAATACATGGCGCTATCTGATGGTGCGATCTGACAACTCAGCACCCGATTACATGGCTTGATGTGGCAACTCTGCATCTGCATACATGGTGCGATCTGACAACTCAGCAACTGAACACATTGCGCTCTCTGGCAATTCAGCCAGAATAGAGGCTTATAAAAGACCGCGAAGTTGGTGAAAGACTCATTCCAGCTCGGCTCCCAGCCGAGAAAGGACCTCTGGTCCTTCTCTTTCAGGCCCTTTGGTAAAACCCCTTAGTGGCCTCTCTCTCTCTCTCTCTCTCCCGGTGTACCCCTACCCCCTTGGCTCTTAACTGGCTGATTAGGAGCCTATAAAACAACGCCTACTCGGCTGAAGTCTTAATGTGCACTTGGCTCCTGCCAGGTGAACACCTCTCCTCCTTTCTCTCTGGCCCTTTGGGGGGAATAGCTTGGGGGAGGCCCCCAAGTTGCATGCCCCTTGCAACCTAGGTTGGCAACAAAGGCCAGTACTCTTTTTTTGCAACACCCCCACCCCCCTTTGCAACAACCCCACCCCTTTGCAACATTACATAATAACCTGCAACATTCTTGCACTCTCCCCTTTTGCGGCTATACTACTGTCGTTGAAGGCAACAAACAGTACGGGGAATCCTTCGGGGATGGGGTGATTACACCTTCCACATCTTCCTCTCCGTAACACGATTTTGTACTCTGATTTTCTCAACCGCTCAACAAAAACTGAAATGTGTAAACCAGTGATGTTGGACTTGAGACCTTTCTTTTTTCTGGTTTCGGTTTAGGTCTCGGTCAAGATGGTCTCGACTGTGATATTCCTCAAATGCAATGAACATTTATCTTGTTTTAAGTAGGCAGTTAACTGCTGAAAAATGTCACAAACTTTGTGAATAAATTTGAATAAATTTTGTAATTGTCACTTGGTAACCTCTTTAGAATCTTTATTCCTGAATGTGAAATACAGAGGTTAGGAATTAGGCATTACACAATATTTGAATACGTGCAAAAATTGCATATGGTCTCGGTCTCGAGACCTTTTTCCTGGCCTCAGTCTCGGGTGCTTAGGTCTCGGTCTCGGCCATGGTGGTCTTGACTACATCATTGGTGTGAAAATACCTACTCTTATTTTAATATTTCATCAATTGTCTCGTCTTATATTTTACCAATAGCTTTGTTTTACGTTTCATCAATCCTCTTGTTTTACTCGTTTTCATCAATAATGTTTTTTTTTCGCGTTTCATTCATATTGTTTTAATATTTCATCGATTGCTTGTTTGCCGTTTCGTCAATACTCCCGTTTCATCACTCAATATTTTCGAGCGATTAGGTCGTGTTAAGTAAATGTTTGGACGCCTTACATCTGAGGGCCTTCATGGTCTCAGACCTTTTAAGCAAATTCTGGATTAACTTTAATCCGGATGTGTTTGGAGTTTAAAAAAAAGGACGAAATTTATGTAAATACTAACCTTGAAGCGTTCGGAATTTGTTGGTATAGGCCAAAAGGGGTTTTAAGAGGACTGTAAACGGGTTCATTGGTTATTATTATTATTATTATAATAATAATTAAAAGTCTAAATACTGAAATAACGTAAGAGGACCGTTTATAGAAAAAAAATATGGTTAATTCCTACATGAGTGGAAGGCCTTTCTACAGCCCCACAAAACACACACACACACACACACACACACACACACACACACACCAGAGAGACTCAGAGAAAGGTATAAAAGAGCTGGAATGATTGCAGTTGGACGAGTTAGTTGCCAATCGATAATGAAACTTCGTTCCTATTGAACTCAAATTACATTTGAGGACACGGTTTTAATTTCTACATCGAAATACCATTTCGAGAAGTATCAAGGGTGTGTGTGTGTGTGTGTGTGTGTGTGTGTGTGTGTGTGTGTGAAAAGACATTTGGTGGCAAGATGAAAGCGAAACTGTTTGATCTACGTAATATAAACGTCTTCAATACTAATTTTGGAATATTCGTTTCGCGCAATACTAAAACGTAAACGTATTTTCCTGTAGTCTCGAATAAGTAATTACTCGTAAAGAGCCCATTCTTATAGTTAATTAGAATGGTAAAAAATTCAGTATGACGCAGCCTAAGTGTGTTTAAAACAATGAAGAAATATGAAATGATTTGTTTGTACGCTAAGTCGCTAATCAAAACAAATTTAATGTTCTTTGCAAAAAAAATGATAACTGAGTTGAAGACAAAAGAAAATTCTTGTCGTTCGCGTGACATTCAAAAACGGACTTATTTTAAGATTAATTATAAATGCTTCCATGAAACAGTTTGTGTATATATAATATAGAAATTATGTGTATCTGTATGTATATAGTATATGAAGATTATGAATACAGTTGATTAAAAAAATACTGTTTTGAAGCCATTATACGAACATACACGCAAGTTATGACCAACGCGTGTTTATTGGACACATTCGTTGGTAATATTGTGTACAGGGTTGGCCAAATGTAGGGAAACGCGCATGACCGGCCATAGTTTTGATGAAGGAAGAAAACCTTTCTACCATGACACCACATAGGAATTTAGAGGAAATCGTTTTTATGCAAGGTGGGACTCCGACCATTACGCTCACCTCATTCTCCACCTTTTGAACGAAAAGTTTCTTGGTCAGTGGATCGGGTGATATCGGCCGATTCATTGGCCAGCGCGGTCTCCGGTGTAAGGTCTGAAAATATACCCCCCCTACCAGAATATACCCGGGTAGATTCTCAGGCTTCCAGAATCTACCCCGGGGTAGTTTCTGAAAGCTACCCCCAGGTAGATTCTGGGAGCTCTCAGAATCTACCCCCCAGATTGTGCAATCAGCGTGAGTCAAACTGACCTCATTTGACTTGGTTATAGTTACTATATAGCCTACAAACTTAAGGAATAAGAATACCGGTACTGCAATAATCCTATTGACACATTCTAGGCCAGGGGTGGCCAGACTTTACTGAGATGGGATCTACTTTTTCCAAAGTTCTCCCTATACGATCCACCAGCCCATACATATACATACATACGTACATATATATATACATATATATACATGCACTAAAATCACAAAATAACACGTGATCTTATTAATAAGCAAACAACCACAGGGAAAAAGAAACACAAAGTCTGAGAGCTTTCGTGATATATTCACATTATCAAGGAGGAACAGAAAATAGACAGAGATTACAAAGTAAATGAGTTAAATAGACAAGCAAAAAATTCACAATCGGCACCTCAAATTAAAGGCCTTAAAGCCCTCTAAAGATTTTTTCAATTGATAACATAATCTGTAGGCTGCTAAATTACTAAATATGTATATAGATGAAATTAGACAAAAAAAAACCAATACAGAGAACAAAAATTATTATAATGGTTATTAACACTAATATTTAATTAAAGCAGGCAATTAATTGGCAAGAATTAATGAAAAACAAATAGATAACGTAGATAACAATAGATAACATAATCTGTAGGCTGCTAAATTACTAAATATAAAAGACTATATAGATGAAATTAGACAAAACACCAGTACAGAAAACAAAAATTATTATAATGGTTATTAACACTAATATTTAATTAAAGCAGGAAATTAAATGGCCAGAAATTAATGAAAACAAAGGGAATGGTGCCATCGTCTTCAGAATATTACAAAATTTTTCTACAAACAGTCTGGAAAAGTTGTTTTCCCAAAAGCAACCCAGTTGAAAAGTCCAATAAACCCC
>JAJOZX010015927.1:0-62800 GCA_023014485.1 Bathynomus jamesi
GTAAATGTACCGTTAAAATATTGTAAAAATCTTTAGAATTCACTCTTTAATTTATATCATAATTGAATAGTTTAGAAACTCTATTTAAGAAATTCCATTCCTTTCGACTATTTTAACAAGAAGTATTCAAATCACGTCCAAAAATAATGTCTGAGAAGGTTGGATCTCTTTCAATAAATTTCAAACGATTTTCTAATTTTTGGACAGAAACACCTCTAGATTATTGTTTTTTACAAAATATTGTCAAATGAAGTAGTAAATCTTCAAAAAAATTTAATAAAAAATCAAACTTAATATATTATATTTTTTCATTTAAGAAAAACGATATTCAAAATTTCGACTTTTCCGAATGTTTTTTTACTCTTTGTTTTAAACCGAATTTTCTAAATAAGCTTAAATGTAACCTTAAAGTATTGTAAAAAGGCCTACAATTGAGTCTTTGATTTATATCATAATTCAATTGTATAAAAACTTTTTTTTAAAAATCCATTCATTTCGACTATTTTCACAAGATGTATTCAAATCCCGTCCAAAAATAAAGTAGTAGATGGTTGGAACCTTTTCAATAATTTTTTAACGATTTTCTAATTTTTCGCCAGAAATATCTTTATTTTATTGTTTTGCACAAATTATTGTCAAATGAAGTAGAAAATCTTCAAAAATTTTACTCAAAAAGATAACTTTATAGATTATTGTTTTTCATTTAAGGAACACCATATTCAAAATTTCAAATTTTGTGAAAGGTGCTTTTTTCTGTTTTAAACCGAATTTTCTTCATAATCTTAGATGTACCCTTCAAATGTTGTAAAATGGTTTAAAATTTTCTCATTAATTTATTTCATATTTCAATAGTAGAGAAAATTTATTTAAAAATTCCATTCATTTCCACTATTCTAACAAGAAATATTGAAATCCCGTCCAAAATTAAAGTAAGAGATGGTTGGGTCTCTTTCAATAATTTTGTAGCGATTTTCTAATTTTTTCAAGAAACACCTTTATTTTATTCTGTAAAAAAACAATGTAAATTGAAGTAGAAAACCTTTAGAAAATTTTATTGAAAACATAAGTTAGTAGATCATAGTTTTCCATTTAATAAAAACGCTATTAAAAATTTCGGCTTTTTCGAAAGTTGCTTTTCTCTATGTTTTATAACGAAATTTCTATTAATTGTAAATGTACCCTTAAAATATTGTAAAAATCTTTAGAATTTACTCGTTAATTTATATCATAATTGAATAGTTTAGAAACTCTATTTAAGAAATTCTATTCCTTTCGACTATTTTAACAAGAAGTATTCAAATCACGTGCAAAAATAATGTCTGAGAAGGTTGGATCTCTTTCAATAAATTTCAAACGATTTTCTAATTTTTGGAAAGAAACACCTCTAGATTATTGTTTTTTACAAAATAATGTCAAATGAAGTAGTATATCTTCAAAAAATTTTAATAAAAAATCAAACTTAATATATTATATTTTTTTTTAAGAAAAACGATATTCAAAATTTCGACTTTTCCGAATGTTGATTTTACTCTTTGTTTTAAACCGAATTTTCTAAATAAGCTTAAATGTAATCTTAAAGTATTGTAAAAAGGCCTACAATTGACACTTTGATTTATATCATAATTGAATAGTATAAAAACTTTTTTTTTTAAATCCTTTTTATTTCGACTATTTTCACAAGATGTATTCAAATCCCGTCCAAAAATAAAGTCGGAGATGGTTGGATCCTTTTCAATAATTTTTAAACGATTTTCTAATTTTTCGCCAGAAATATCTTTATTTTATTGTTTTGTACAAATTATTGTCAAATGAAGTAGAAAATCTTCAAAAATTTTATTTAAAAAGATAACTTAATAGATTATTGTTTTTTTTTAAGGAACACCATATTCAAAATTTCAAATTTTCTGAAAGGTGCTTTTTTCTGTTTTAAACCGAATTTTCTTCATAATCTTAAATGTACCTTTAAAATATTGTAAAATGGTTTAGAATTTTCTCTTTAATTTATATCATAATTCAATACTAGAGAAAAATTATTTTTAAAAATCCATTTATTTCGACTATTTTAACAAGAAATATTGAAATCCCGTCCAAAATTAAAGTAAGAGGTGGTTGGGGTCTCTTTCAAATTTTCATTTTTAAATCTAAAAATAGGCTAAATGATGTGATTTTTAAGCTACAATTTGCATAGTATTTACTCTTCGTATATATCATTTCATGAATTTCATTCACTTTTACAATATTTTAGGGCTACATTTAAGATTGTCTAAAAATTGGATCTTAAAACATGCAAAAAATCGACTTTTTCCATTAATTTTTTGCCTTACTATGATCGACATTTCAATGAAATTTTATGTCGATTTTTGAATTACTTTGGCATTATATAGTTGAAAACAGTAAGATAAAGCAGTTTTTTATCAATAGTTTCTTATTCGAATGAAAAATATTGAAAAAGATAAGTTCATGTTTTATCATAAGAAAAATGCACAAAAAGTGCTCAAAACACGGAGAAAATCACTTTTTGGTACAAAATCTTCATTTCATTACAATCGAATTTTTGTGAAATGTTTGGACGATTTTTGTCTAGTTTTCGATATATATTGTACAAAACCATAAACTAAAGCATATTATAGCCAAAAATTACTAATTCCAATTAAATATTTTGAAAAAAATTCAACCGTATTGATCCTAATTTATAGTCAAATTTTCATTTTAAATCTAAAAATAGGCTAAATGATGTGATTTTTAAGCTACAATTTGCATAGTATTTACTGTTCGTATATATCATTTCATGAATTTCATTCACTTTTACAATATTTTAGGGCTACATTTAAGATTGTCTAAAAATTGGATCTTAAAACATGCAAAAAATCGACTTTTTCCATTAATTTTTTGCCTTACTATGATCGACATTTCAATGAAATTTTACGTCGATTTTTGAATTACTTTGGCATTATATAGTTGAAAACAGTAAGATAAAGCAGTTTTTTATCAACAGTTTCTTATTCGATTGAAAAATAATGAAAAAGATAAGTTTATGTTTTATCATAAAAAAAATGCACAAAAAGTGTTCAAAACACGGAGAAAATCAGTTTTTGGTACAAAATTTTCATTTCATTAGAATCGAATTTTAGTGAAATGTTTAGACGATTTTTGTAGTTTTTGATATATATTGTACAAAACCATAAAGTAAAGCATATTATACCTAAAAATTACTAATTCCAATTAAATATTTTGAAAAAAATTCAACCGTATACATCCTAATTTATAGTCAAATTTTCATTTTTAAATCTAAAAATAGGCTAAATGATGTGATTTTTAAGGTACAATTTGCATACTATTTACTGTTCGTATATATCAATCATTTCATGAATTTCATTCACTTTTACAATATTTTAGGGCTACATTTAAGATTGTCTAAAAATTGGATCTTAAAACATGCAAAAAATCGACTTTTTCCATTAATTTTTTGCCTTACTATGATCGACATTTGAATGAAATTTTATGTCGATTTTTGAATTACTTTGGCATTATATAGTTGAAAACAGTAAGATAAAGCAGTTTTTTATCAGCAGTTTCTTATTCGATTGAAAAATAATGAAAAAGATAAGTTTATGTTTTATCATAAAAAAAAAATGCACAAAAAGTGTTCAAAACACGGAGAAAATCAGTTTTTGGTACAAAATTTTCATTTCATTAGAATCGAATTTTAGTGAAATGTTTAGACGATTTTTGTCTAGTTTTTGATATATATTGTACAAAACCATAAACTAAAGCATATTATACCCAAAAATTACTAATTCCAATTAAATATTTTGAAAAAAATTCAACCGTATACATCCTAATTTATAGTCAAATTTTCATTTTTAAATCTAAAAATAGGCAAAATGATGTGATTTTTAAGGTACAATTTGCATAGTATTTACTGTTCGTATATATCATTTCATGAATTTCATTCACTTTTACATTATATAGTTGAAAACAGTAAGATAAAGCAGTTTTTTTATCAACAGTTTCTTATTCGATTGAAAAATAATGAAAAAGATAAGTTTATGTTTTATCATAAAAAAAATGCACAAAAAGTGTTCAAAACACGGAGAAAATCAGTTTTTGGTACAAAATTTTCATTTCATTAGAATCGAATTTTAGTGAAATGTTTAGACGATTTTTGTCTAGTTTTTGATATATATTGTACAAAACCATAAACTAAAGCATATTATACCCAAAAATTACTAATTCCAATTAAATATTTTGAAAAAAATTCAACCGTATACATCCTAATTTATAGTCAAATTTTCATTTTTAAATCTAAAAATAGGCTAAATGATGTGATTTTTAAGGTACAATTTACATAGTATTTACTGTTCGTATATATCATTTCATGAATTTCATTCACTTTTACAATATTTTAGGGCTACATTTAAGATTGTCTAAAAATTGGATCTTAAAACATTGAAAAAATCGACTTTTTCCATTAATTTTTTGCCTTACTATGATCGACATTTCAATGAAATTTTACGTCGATTTTTGAATTACTTTGGCATTATATAGTTGAAAACAGTAAGATAAAGCAGTTTTTTATCAACAGTTTCTTATTCGAATGAAAAATATTGAAAAAGATAAGTTCATGTTTTATCATAAGAAAAATGCACAAAAAGTGCTCAAAACACGGAGAAAATCACTTTTTGGTACAAAATCTTCATTTCATTACAATCGAAATTTTAGTGAAATTTTTGGACGATTTTTGTCTAGTTTTCGATATATATTGTACAAAACCATAAACTGAAGCATATTATAGCCAAAAATTACTAATTCCAATTAAATATTTTGAAAAAAATTCAACCGTATTGATCCTAATTTATAGTCAAATTTTCATTTTTAAATCTAAAAATAGGCTAAATGATGTGATTTTTAAGCTACAATTTGCATAGTATTTACTGTTCGTATATATCATTTCATGAATTTCATTCACTTTTACAATATTTTAGGGCTACATTTAAGATTGTCTAAAAATTGGATCTTAAAACATGCAAAAAATCGACTTTTTCCATTAATTTTTTGCCTTACTATGATCGACATTTCAATGAAATTTTACGTCGATTTTTGAATTACTTTGGCATTATATAGTTGAAAACAGTAAGATAAAGCAGTTTTTTATCAACAGTTTCTTATTCGATTGAAAAATAATGAAAAAGATAAGTTTATGTTTTATCATAAAAAAAAATGCACAAAAAGTGTTCAAAACACGGAGAAAATCAGTTTTTGGTACAAAATTTTCATTTCATTAGAATCGAATTTTAGTGAAATGTTTAGACGATTTTTGTCTAGTTTTTGATATATATTGTACAAAACCATAAAGTAAAGCATATTATACCTAAAAATTACTAATTCCAATTAAATATTTTGAAAAAAATTCAACCGTATACATCCTAATTTATAGTCAAATTTTCATTTTTAAATCTAAAAATAGGCTAAATGATGTGATTTTTAAGGTACAATTTGCATACTATTTACTGTTCGTATATATCAATCATTTCATGAATTTCATTCACTTTTACAATATTTTAGGGCTACATTTAAGATTGTCTAAAAATTGGATCTTAAAACATGCAAAAAATCGACTTTTTCCATTAATTTTTTGCCTTACTATGATCGACATTTGAATGAAATTTTATGTCGATTTTTGAATTACTTTGGCATTATATAGTTGAAAACAGTAAGATAAAGCAGTTTTTTATCAGCAGTTTCTTATTCGATTGAAAAATAATGAAAAAGATAAGTTTATGTTTTATCATAAAAAAAAAATGCACAAAAAGTGTTCAAAACACGGAGAAAATCAGTTTTTGGTACAAAATTTTCATTTCATTAGAATCGAATTTTAGTGAAATGTTTAGACGATTTTTGTCTAGTTTTTGATATATATTGTACAAAACCATAAACTAAAGCATATTATACCCAAAAATTACTAATTCCAATTAAATATTTTGAAAAAAATTCAACCGTATACATCCTAATTTATAGTCAAATTTTCATTTTTAAATCTAAAAATAGGCAAAATGATGTGATTTTTAAGGTACAATTTGCATAGTATTTACTGTTCGTATATATCATTTCATGAATTTCATTCACTTTTACATTATATAGTTGAAAACAGTAAGATAAAGCAGTTTTTTATCAACAGTTTCTTATTCGATTGAAAAATAATGAAAAAGATAAGTTTATGTTTTATCATAAAAAAAATGCACAAAAAGTGTTCAAAACACGGAGAAAATCAGTTTTTGGTACAAAATTTTCATTTCATTAGAATCGAATTTTAGTGAAATGTTTAGACGATTTTTGTCTAGTTTTTGATATATATTGTACAAAACCATAAACTAAAGCATATTATACCCAAAAATTACTAATTCCAATTAAATATTTTGAAAAAAATTCAACCGTATACATCCTAATTTATAGTCAAATTTTCATTTTTAAATCTAAAAATAGGCTAAATGATGTGATTTTTAAGGTACAATTTATATAGTATTTACTGTTCGTATATATCATTTCATGAATTTCATTCACTTTTACAATATTTTAGGGCTACATTTAAGATTGTCTAAAAATTGGATCTTAAAACATTGAAAAAATCGACTTTTTCCATTAATTTTTTGCCTTACTATGATCGACATTTCAATGAAATTTTACGTCGATTTTTGAATTACTTTGGCATTATATAGTTGAAAACAGTAAGATAAAGCAGTTTTTTATCAACAGTTTCTTATTCGAATGAAAAATATTGAAAAAGATAAGTTCATGTTTTATCATAAGAAAAATGCACAAAAAGTGCTCAAAACACGGAGAAAATCACTTTTTGGTACAAAATCTTCATTTCATTACAATCGAATTTTTGTGAAATGTTTGGACGATTTTTGTCTAGTTTTCGATATATATTGTACAAAACCATAAACTAAAGCATATTATAGCCAAAAATTACTAATTCCACTTAAATATTTTGAAAAAAATTCAACCGTATAGATCAGGGGTGCTCAGACTTCGGAGACCTTAGGGCAAAATTTGCTAACTATTATCTTTGGCGGGCACAAACACCAAAATTTTCCCCTAATTTATGAACTAAAAATAAATACAAGTGATAGAAGATAATACTCACATTTAATTGCTAGTTGATGGCTTACACTGCTTTAATTCAGCAAGGGCTTTGAAATTTGGCGTGTAATTGGTAACTGTTAGTCTTAAACAGTCATCAAGGTGCTCATCTGTCAAAACAGTCCGGTACTTTGATTTAAGCATCTTCATCTTGGAAAATGCTGATTCACAAAGGTATGTGCAGGCAAAAATTGAGGTCAAGTACATAGCACATTTTCTCAGCAGAGGATATTTTTCTTCAGCAAATAAGCTCCAAAAATTGGTACTGAAGGCCCTTGTTTTAATTTCCAGATCATTTTGAAGGAATAAAACTTCTCGTTCTAGGTTAGCTATATCCAATTTAAATAATGCTGATATTTTTGTTGCGATTTCCTCAATATCAACTTTTTCTTCAAATGGAAACCACATAAATTCCACAATAGGTTTTAATTTTTCAAAGTCTATGAAACGTTGCTCAAATTGTTGAATGAGATTCCCTATCTCTTTTGCATAACGGTCTTTGTTAAAATTCTCAAAATTATTTTCTTGGTTAAGTAGCTCTGTCAACATATTAGGGAAGTGTTTCAGTTCCGAACGTTGCAGTTGTGACAAATAGAGTTTTAGAGAATGCTGGAAAGCATTTATAGCACTAATCATTTGAGCAATGTTTTTATCTTTGCCTTGGAGTTCAACATTGAGGTCTCTCAATTTAGCAGTAATATCAGTTAAGAAAGCTAAATCAAGTAACCAAACTTTATTTTCCAACTGATTATAATTATCACCTCTTACAGCCAGAAACTCTTTGATTTCAGTCAGTAAATCGCTAAATCGTTGTAAAAATAAGCCCCTGCTGAGCCATCTTACATTAGTGTGCAATAAAAGATCTGTATGTTCAGAATTGCTTTCTTCTAATTGATTCTTAAAGAGACGTCTTTGTAAACTTTTAGCACGGATAGAATTTACAATTTTATATGCAATATCCATAACGTCTTCCATGTTCAAGCTTTTACTACAGAGTGCCTCTTGGTGAATTATGCAATGAAAATTAAGGAAGTTTGGAAAATCTCTGTCATTCTTACAAAGACTAACGAACCCTAAATTGCAACCAATCATTGACGGAGCTCCATCCGTGGTAATGGCTACAAGTTTTTCAATGGGGATTTTATTCTCAATAGTAAACTCTTTAAATACTTTGAAGATGTCTTGTCCCCGAGTCTTCCCCTTCAATGGTATGATATTGAGCAACTCCTCCTTAGCAGTCATGTTTTTAAATACCATTCTTATGAAACATAATTGCGCAGTATCAGTAGCATCTGTTGATTCATCGAATTGAAGCGAAAAGGAAATACACTCATCTATGTCTCTCTTTAACTGCATTTTTAAATCTTTACCCATCTCTTCTGTTCGTCGTGTAACAGTGGGTCTGGAAAGTTGCATGTCTTTAATAGCGGAGATTATTTCAGATTTGTTTTTAAACTGATCAAACAACGAGTCTGCTGCATCCAAAAATGCTTCTTTTACAAATGCACCATCATCAAAAGGTTTCATGTGCTTCGTTAAACTGTGACACACTCGGAAAGATGCAATGGTAGCTGCCTTTGATTTCTCAATTTTCTTTGTAAAAACCAATTGTTGGCTGGTAAGTTGGGATTTCAATTCTCTTATTTTTGCCCTGCGTAGTTCACTATTAACTGGGTATCTTGTTTTATAATGATTATGATTAGCTTTAAAATGCCTTTCAACATTATATTTTTTGGCAACAGCTAGAGTAGATTGGCATATTAAGCATATACATTTAGAATTTATGTTTGAGAAAAAGTAAATATCTTCCCATTCACTTTGAAAATTATACGTCCTTATAGTCTTATCACTGGTTCGTGTCGCCATTATGAAGCCCTGTCAATAAAAATAAAATTAAATAATGTAATTTTTAAAAAAAATATTTTGCGATCTAGCCACTAATATCAGAGGCTGAACTTTTACCACTTGAAACTTCAAAATCGGACACGCTGCCGGTCGAAATAATGCTAAACTTTTAATACTAAATGTGAAAACGTCAAATTACGTAAAAAACGACTTAAAAATAGACAAATTTCAAATTCGCATCCACACACAAGATGACACGAACGGGTGAACGGTCGACATGATGCTAAACTTTTAATACTAAATGTGAAAACGTCAAATTACGTAATAAACGACTAAAAAATAGACACATTTCATGTTCGCATCCACACACAAGGTCACGCGGACAGGTCAAACGCGGAACTAAATATCGATCCGCCCACTCATCTTTATAAAATCAATAAAAATTCGAAAAGACACAGAAAGCCTAGCGAGTCGTTTCTAAAATGCCTTCTGATTGGTTGTATTTTCACGAAACACCCAATCAGCCAACTCGATTCATTATATCCGTTGAAATAGAATCGTCGCTTTAAGCGACACAGAAATTGGCGGAGCAAAGCAATGGTTTCAGACATGTTTTAAACATGTATGTGAGCGCTCTGCTCGCATGTAAAAATTCATTTCTAGTAATTTTTATATTGCCAGTTAAGATTTCATTTAGGCCGGCTATTCCAAAATAAACCAGCGGGCACATTCAAATATAGACCTAAAATATTGTAAAAGTGAATGAAATTCATGAAATGATATATACGAACAGTAAATACTATGCAAATTGTAGATTAAAAATCACATCATTTAGCCTATTTTTAGATTTAAAAATGAAAATTTGACTATAAATTAGGATCTATACGGTTGAATTTTTTTCAAAATATTTAACTGGAATTAGTAATTTTTGGCTATAGTATGCTTTAGTTTATGGTTTTGTACAATATATATCGAAAACTAGACAAAAATCGTCCAAAAAATTCACTAAAATTCGATTCTAATGAAATGAAAATTTTGTACCAGAAACTGATTTTCTCCGTGTTTTGAGCACTTTTTGTGCATTTTTCTTATGATAAAACATGAACTTATCTTTTTCAATATTTTTCATTCGAATAAGAAACTATTGATAAAAAACTGCTTTATCTTACTGTTTTCAACTATATAATGCCAAAGTAATTCAAAAATCGACATAAAATTTCATTCAAATGTCGATCATAGTAAGGCAAAAAATTAATGGAAAAAGTCGATTTTTTGCATGTTTTAAGATCCAATTTTTAGACAATCTTAAATGTATCCCTAAAATATTGTAAAAGTGAATGAAAATCATGAAATGATATATACCAAAAGTAAATACTACGCAAATTGTAGCTTAAAAATCGTATCATTTAGCCTATTTTTAGATTTAAAAATGAAAATTTTACTATAAATTAGGATGCATACGGTTGAATTTTTTTCAAAATATTTAATTGGAATTAGTAATTTTTGGATATAATATGCTTTAGTTTATGGTTTTGTACAATATATATGAAAAACTAGACAAAAATCGTCTAAACATTTCACTAAAATTGGATTCTAATGAAATGAAAATTTTGTACCAAAAAGTGATTTTCTCCGTGTTTTGAGCACTTTTTGTGCATTTTTCTTATGATAAAACATGAACTTATCTTTTTCAATATTTTTCATTCGAATAAGAAACTATTGATAAAAAACTGCTTTATCTTACTGTTTTCAACTATATAATGCCAAAGTAATTCAAAAATCGACATAAAATTTCATTCAAATGTCGATCATAGTAAGGCAAAAAATTAATGGAAAAAGTCGATTTTTTGCATGTTTTAAGATCCAATTTTTAGACAATCTTAAATGTATCCCTAAAATATTGTAAAAGTGAATGAAAATCATGAAATGATATATACCAAAAGTAAATACTACGCAAATTGTAGCTTAAAAATCGTATCATTTAGCCTATTTTTAGATTTAAAAATGAAAATTTTACTATAAATAAGGATGCATACGGTTGAATTTTTTTCAAAATATTTAATTGGAATTAGTAATTTTTGGGTATAATATGCTTTAGTTTATGGTTTTGTACAATATATATCAAAAACTAGACAAAAATCGTCTAAACATTTCACTAAAATTGGATTCTAATGAAATGAAAATTTTGTACCAAAAACTGATTTTCTCCGTGTTTTGAACACTTTTTGTGCATTTTTTTTATAATAAAACATAAACTTATCTTTTTCATTATTTTTCAATCGAATAAGAAACTGTTGATAAAAAACTGCTTTATCTTACTGTTTTCAACTATATAATGCCAAAGTAATTCAAAAATCGACGTAAAATTTCATTGAAATGTCGATCATAGTAAGGGAAAAAATTAATGGAAAAAGTCGATTTTTTCCATGTTTTAAGATCCAATTTTTAGACAATCTTTAATGTAGACCTAAAATATTGTAAAAGTGAATGAAATTCATGAAATGATATCTACGAACAGTAAATACTATGCAAATTGTAGCTTAAAAATGGTATCATTTAGAATATTTTTAGATTTAAAAATGAAAATTTGACTATAAATTAGTATGTATACGGTTGAATTTTTTTCAAAATATTTAACCTGAATTAATAATTTTTGGCTATAATATGCTTTAGTTTATGGTTTTGTACAATATATATCGAAAACTAGACAAAAATCGTCCAAAAATTTCACCAAAATTCGAATCTAATGAAATGAAAATTTTGTACCAAAAACTGATTTTCTCCGTGTTTTGAGCACTTTTTGTGCATTTTTCTTATGATAAAACATGAACTTATCTTTTTCAATATTTTTCATTCGAATAAGAAACTGTTGATAAAAAACTGCTTTATCTTACTGTTTTCAACTATATAATGCCAAAGTAATTCAAAAATCGACGTAAAATTTCATTGAAATGTCGATCATAGTAAGGCAAAAAATTAATGGAAAAAGTCGATTTTTTGCATGTTTTAAGATCCAATTTTTAGACAATCTTAAATGTAGCCCTAAAATATTGTAAAAGTGAATGAAATTCATGAAATGATATATACGAACAGTAAATTATTGTTTTTTTTAAGGAACACCATATTCAAAATTTCAAATTTTCTGAAAGGTGCTTTTTTCTGTTTTAAACCGAATTTTCTTCATAATCTTAAATGTACCTTTAAAATATTGTAAAATGGTTTAGAATTTTCTCTTTAATTTATATCATAATTCAATACTAGAGAAAAATTATTTTTAAAAATCCATTTATTTCGACTATTTTAACAAGAAATATTGAAATCCCGTCCAAAATTAAAGTAAGAGGTGGTTGGGGTCTCTTTCAATAATTTTTTAACGATTTTCTAATTTTTGCAAGAAACACCTTTATTTTATTCTGTAAAAAAATAATGTAAATTGAATTAGAAAACCTTCAGAAAATTTTATTGAAAACATAAGTTAATAGATCATAGTTTTTTTTAATAAAAACGCTATTCAAAACTTCGACTTTTTCGAAAGTTGCTTTTCTCTATGATTTATAACGAAATTTCTATTAAGTGTAAATGTACCGTTAAAATATTGTAAAAATCTTTAGAATTCACTCTTTAATTTATATCATAATTGAATAGTTTAGAAACTCTATTTAAGAAATTCCATTCCTTTCGACTATTTTAACAAGAAGTATTCAAATCACGTCCAAAAATAATGTCTGAGAAGGTTGGATCTCTTTCAATAAATTTCAAACGATTTTCTAATTTTTGGACAGAAACACCTCTAGATTATTGTTTTTTACAAAATATTGTCAAATGAAGTAGTAAATCTTCAAAAAAATTTAATAAAAAATCAAACTTAATATATTATATTTTTTCATTTAAGAAAAACGATATTCAAAATTTCGACTTTTCCGAATGTTTTTTTACTCTTTGTTTTAAACCGAATTTTCTAAATAAGCTTAAATGTAACCTTAAAGTATTGTAAAAAGGCCTACAATTGAGTCTTTGATTTATATCATAATTCAATTGTATAAAAACTTTTTTTTAAAAATCCATTCATTTCGACTATTTTCACAAGATGTATTCAAATCCCGTCCAAAAATAAAGTAGTAGATGGTTGGAACCTTTTCAATAATTTTTTAACGATTTTCTAATTTTTCGCCAGAAATATCTTTATTTTATTGTTTTGCACAAATTATTGTCAAATGAAGTAGAAAATCTTCAAAAATTTTACTCAAAAAGATAACTTTATAGATTATTGTTTTTCATTTAAGGAACACCATATTCAAAATTTCAAATTTTGTGAAAGGTGCTTTTTTCTGTTTTAAACCGAATTTTCTTCATAATCTTAGATGTACCCTTCAAATGTTGTAAAATGGTTTAAAATTTTCTCATTAATTTATTTCATATTTCAAGTAGAGAAAATTTATTTAAAAATTCCATTCATTTCCACTATTCTAACAAGAAATATTGAAATCCCGTCCAAAATTAAAGTAAGAGATGGTTGGGTCTCTTTCAATAATTTTGTAGCGATTTTCTAATTTTTTCAAGAAACACCTTTATTTTATTCTGTAAAAAAACAATGTAAATTGAAGTAGAAAACCTTTAGAAAATTTTATTGAAAACATAAGTTAGTAGATCATAGTTTTCCATTTAATAAAAACGCTATTAAAAATTTCGGCTTTTTCGAAAGTTGCTTTTCTCTATGTTTTATAACGAAATTTCTATTAATTGTAAATGTACCCTTAAAATATTGTAAAAATCTTTAGAATTTACTCGTTAATTTATATCATAATTGAATAGTTTAGAAACTCTATTTAAGAAATTCTATTCCTTTCGACTATTTTAACAAGAAGTATTCAAATCACGTGCAAAAATAATGTCTGAGAAGGTTGGATCTCTTTCAATAAATTTCAAACGATTTTCTAATTTTTGGAAAGAAACACCTCTAGATTATTGTTTTTTACAAAATAATGTCAAATGAAGTAGTATATCTTCAAAAAATTTTAATAAAAAATCAAACTTAATATATTATATTTTTTTTTTAAGAAAAACGATATTCAAAATTTCGACTTTTCCGAATGTTGATTTTACTCTTTGTTTTAAACCGAATTTTCTAAATAAGCTTAAATGTAATCTTAAAGTATTGTAAAAAGGCCTACAATTGACACTTTGATTTATATCATAATTGAATAGTATAAAAACTTTTTTTTTTAAATCCTTTTTATTTCGACTATTTTCACAAGATGTATTCAAATCCCGTCCAAAAATAAAGTCGGAGATGGTTGGATCCTTTTCAATAATTTTTAAACGATTTTCTAATTTTTCGCCAGAAATATCTTTATTTTATTGTTTTGTACAAATTATTGTCAAATGAAGTAGAAAATCTTCAAAAATTTTATTTAAAAAGATAACTTAATAGATTATTGTTTTTTTTTAAGGAACACCATATTCAAAATTTCAAATTTTCTGAAAGGTGCTTTTTTCTGTTTTAAACCGAATTTTCTTCATAATCTTAAATGTACCTTTAAAATATTGTAAAATGGTTTAGAATTTTCTCTTTAATTTATATCATAATTCAATACTAGAGAAAAATTATTTTTAAAAATCCATTTATTTCGACTATTTTAACAAGAAATATTGAAATCCCGTCCAAAATTAAAGTAAGAGGTGGTTGGGGTCTCTTTCAATAATTTTGTAACGATTTTCTAATTTTTGCAAGAAACACCTTTATTTTATTCTGTAAAAAAATAATGTAAATTGAATTAGAAAACATTCAGAAAATTTTATTGAAAACATAAGTTAATAGATTATAGTTTTTCATTTAATAAAAACGCTATTCAAAACTTCGACTTTTTCGAAAGTTGCTTTTCTCTATGATTTATAACGAAATTTCTATTAAGTGTAAATGTACCGTTAAAATATTGTAAAAATCTTTAGAATTCACTCTTTAATTTATATCATAATTGAATAGTTTAGAAACTCTATTTAAGAAATTCCATTCCTTTCGACTATTTTAACAAGAAGTATTCAAATCACGTCTAAAAATAATGTCTGAGAAGGTTGGATCTCTTTCAATAAATTTCAAACGATTTTCTAATTTTTGGACAGAAACACCTCAAGATTATTGTTTTTTACAAAATATTGTCAAATGAAGTAGTAAATCTTCAAAAAAATTTAATAAAAAATCAAACTTAATATATTATATTTTTTCATTTAAGAAAAACGATATTCAAAATTTCGACTTTTCCGAATGTTTTTTTACTCTTTGTTTTAAACCGAATTTTCTAAATAAGCTTAAATGTAACCTTAAAGTATTGTAAAAAGGCCTACAATTGACTCTTTGATTTATATCATAATTCAATTGTATAAAAACTTTTTTTTAAAAATCCATTCATTTCGACTATTTTCACAAGATGTATTCAAATCCCGTCCAAAAATAAAGTAGTAGATGGTTGGAACCTTTTCAATAATTTTTTAACGATTTTCTAATTTTTCGCCAGAAATATCTTTATTTTATTGTTTTGTACAAATTATTGTCAAATGAAGTAGAAAATCTTCAAAAATTTTACTCAAAAAGATAACTTTATAGATTATTGTTTTTCATTTAAGGAACACCATATTCAAAATTTCAAATTTTGTGAAAGGTGCTTTTTTCTGTTTTAAACCGAATTTTCTTCATAATCTTAGATGTACCCTTCAAATGTTGTAAAATGGTTTAAAATTTTCTCATTAATTTATTTCATATTTCAATAGTAGAGAAAATTTATTTAAAAATTCCATTCATTTCCACTATTCTAACAAGAAATATTGAAATCCCGTCCAAAATTAAAGTAAGAGATGGTTGGGTCTCTTTCAATAATTTTGTAGCGATTTTCTAATTTTTTCAAGAAACACCTTTATTTTATTCTGTAAAAAAACAATGTAAATTGAAGTAGAAAACCTTTAGAAAATTTTATTGAAAACATAAGTTAGTAGATCATAGTTTTCCATTTAATAAAAACGCTATTAAAAATTTCGGCTTTTTCGAAAGTTGCTTTTCTCTATGTTTTATAACGAAATTTCTATTAATTGTAAATGTACCCTTAAAATATTGTAAAAATCTTTAGAATTTACTCGTTAATTTATATCATAATTGAATAGTTTAGAAACTCTATTTAAGAAATTCTATTCCTTTCGACTATTTTAACAAGAAGTATTCAAATCACGTGCAAAAATAATATCTGAGAAGGTTGGATCTCTTTCAATAAATTTCAAACGATTTTCTAATTTTTGGAAAGAAACACCTCTAGATTATTGTTTTTTACAAAATAATGTCAAATGAAGTAGTATATCTTCAAAAAATTTTAATAAAAAATCAAACTTAATATATTATATTTTTTTTTAAGAAAAACGATATTCAAAATTTCGACTTTTCCGAATGTTGATTTTACTCTTTGTTTTAAACCGAATTTTCTAAATAAGCTTAAATGTAATCTTAAAGTATTGTAAAAAGGCCTACAATTGACACTTTGATTTATATCATAATTGAATAGTATAAAAACTTTTTTTTTTAAATCCTTTTTATTTCGACTATTTTCACAAGATGTATTCAAATCCCGTCCAAAAATAAAGTCGGAGATGGTTGGATCCTTTTCAATAATTTTTAAACGATTTTCTAATTTTTCGCCAGAAATATCTTTATTTTATTGTTTTGTACAAATTATTGTCAAATGAAGTAGAAAATCTTCAAAAATTTTATTTAAAAAGATAACTTAATAGATTATTGTTTTTTTTTAAGGAACACCATATTCAAAATTTCAAATTTTCTGAAAGGTGCTTTTTTCTGTTTTAAACCGAATTTTCTTCATAATCTTAAATGTACCTTTAAAATATTGTAAAATGGTTTAGAATTTTCTCTTTAATTTATATCATAATTCAATACTAGAGAAAAATTATTTTTAAAAATCCATTTATTTCGGCTATTTTAACAAGAAATATTGAAATCCCGTCCAAAATTAAAGTAAGAGGTGGTTGGGGTCTCTTTCAAATTTTCATTTTTAAATCTAAAAATAGGCTAAATGATGTGATTTTTAAGCTACAATTTGCATAGTATTTACTCTTCGTATATATCATTTCATGAATTTCATTCACTTTTACAATATTTTAGGGCTACATTTAAGATTGTCTAAAAATTGGATCTTAAAACATGCAAAAAATCGACTTTTTCCATTAATTTTTTGCCTTACTATGATCGACATTTCAATGAAATTTTCGATTTTTGAATTACTTTGGCATTATATAGTTGAAAACAGTAAGATAAAGCAGTTTTTTATCAACAGTTTCTTATTCGAATGAAAAATATTGAAAAGATAAGTTCATGTTTTATCATAAGAAAAATGCACAAAAAGTGCTCAAAACACGGAGAAAATCACTTTTTGGTACAAAATCTTCATTTCATTACAATCGAATTTTTGTGAAATGTTTGGACGATTTTTGTCTAGTTTTCGATATATATTGTACAAAACCATAAACTAAAGCATATTATAGCCAAAAATTACTAATTCCACTTAAATATTTGAAAAAAATTCAACCGTATAGATCAGGGGTGCTCAGACTTCGGAGACCTTAGGGCAAAATTTGCTAACTATTATCTTTGGCGGGCACAAACACCAAAATTTTCCCCTAATTTATGAACTAAAAATAAATACAAGTGATAGAAGATAATACTCACATTTAATTGCTAGTTGATGGCTTACACTGCTTTAATTCAGCAAGGGCTTTGAAATTTGGCGTGTAATTGGTAACTGTTAGTCTTAAACAGTCATCAAGGTGCTCATCTGTCAAAACAGTCCGGTACTTTGATTTAAGCATCTTCATCTTGGAAAATGCTGATTCACAAAGGTATGTGCAGGCAAAAATTGAGGTCAAGTACATAGCACATTTCTCAGCAGAGGATATTTTTCTTCAGCAAATAAGCTCCAAAAATGGTACTGAAGGCCCTTGTTTTAATTTCCAGATCATTTTGAAGGAATAAAACTTCTCGTTCTAGGTTAGCTATATCCAATTTAAATAATGCTGATATTTTTGTTGCGATTTCCTCAATATCAACTTTTTCTTCAAATGGAAACCACATAAATTCCACAATAGGTTTTAATTTTTCAAAGTCTATGAAACGTTGCTCAAATTGTTGAATGAGATTCCCTATCTCTTTTGCATAACGGTCTTTGTTAAAATTCTCAAAATTATTTTCTTGGTTAAGTAGCTCTGTCAACATATTAGGGAAGTGTTTCAGTTCCGAACGTTGCAGTTGTGACAAATAGAGTTTTAGAGAATGCTGGAAAGCATTTATAGCACTAATCATTTGAGCAATGTTTTTATCTTTGCCTTGGAGTTCAACATTGAGGTCTCTCAATTTAGCAGTAATATCAGTTAAGAAAGCTAAATCAAGTAACCAAACTTTATTTTCCAACTGATTATAATTATCACCTCTTACAGCCAGAAACTCTTTGATTTCAGTCAGTAAATCGCTAAATCGTTGTAAAAATAAGCCCCTGCTGAGCCATCTTACATTAGTGTGCAATAAAAGATCTGTATGTTCAGAATTGCTTTCTTCTAATTGATTCTTAAAGAGACGTCTTTGTAAACTTTTAGCACGGATAGAATTTACAATTTTATATGCAATATCCATAACGTCTTCCATGTTCAAGCTTTTACTACAGAGTGCCTCTTGGTGAATTATGCAATGAAAATTAAGGAAGTTTGGAAAATCTCTGTCATTCTTACAAAGACTAACGAACCCTAAATTGCAACCAATCATTGACGGAGCTCCATCCGTGGTAATGGCTACAAGTTTTTCAATGGGATTTTATTCTCAATAGTAAACTCTTTAAATACTTTGAAGATGTCTTGTCCCCGAGTCTTCCCCTTCAATGGTATGATATTGAGCAACTCCTCCTTAGCAGTCATTTTTAAATACCATTCTTATGAAAATACATAATTGCGCAGTATCAGTAGCATCTGTTGATTCATCGAATTGAAGCGAAAAGGAAATACACTCATCTATGTCTCTCTTTAACTGCATTTTTAAATCTTTACCCATCTCTTCTGTTCGTCGTGTAACAGTGGGTCTGGAAAGTTGCATGTCTTTAATAGCGGAGATTATTTCAGATTTGTTTTTAAACTGATCAAACAACGAGTCTGCTGCATCCAAAAATGCTTCTTTTACAAATGCACCATCATCAAAAGGTTTCATGTGCTTCGTTAAACTGTGACACACTCGGAAAGATGCAATGGTAGCTGCCTTTGATTTCTCAATTTTCTTTGTAAAAACCAATTGTTGGCTGGTAAGTTGGGATTTCAATTCTCTTATTTTTGCCCTGCGTAGTTCACTATTAACTGGGTATCTTGTTTTATAATGATTATGATTAGCTTTAAAATGCCTTTCAACATTATATTTTTTGGCAACAGCTAGAGTAGATTGGCATATTAAGCATATACATTTAGAATTTATGTTTGAGAAAAAGTAAATATCTTCCCATTCACTTTGAAAATTATACGTCCTTATAGTCTTATCACTGGTTCGTGTCGCCATTATGAAGCCCTGTCAATAAAAATAAAATTAAATAATGTAATTTTTAAAAAAAATATTTTGCGATCTAGCCACTAATATCAGAGGCTGAACTTTTACCACTTGAAACTTCAAAATCGGACACGCTGCCGGTCGAAATAATGCTAAACTTTTAATACTAAATGTGAAAACGTCAAATTACGTAAAAAACGACTTAAAAATAGACAAATTTCAAATTCGCATCCACACACAAGATGACACGAACGGGTGAACGGTCGACATGATGCTAAACTTTTAATACTAAATGTGAAAACGTCAAATTACGTAATAAACGACTAAAAAATAGACACATTTCATGTTCGCATCCACACACAAGGTCACGCGGACAGGTCAAACGCGGAACTAAATATCGATCCGCCCACTCATCTTTATAAAATCAATAAAAATTCGAAAAGACACAGAAAGCCTAGCGAGTCGTTTCTAAAATGCCTTCTGATTGGTTGTATTTTCACGAAACACCCAATCAGCCAACTCGATTCATTATATCCGTTGAAATAGAATCGTCGCTTTAAGCGACACAGAAATTGGCGGAGCAAAGCAATGGTTTCAGACATGTTTTAAACATGTATGTGAGCGCTCTGCTCGCATGTAAAAATTCATTTCTAGTAATTTTTATATTGCCAGTTAAGATTTCATTTAGGCCGGCTATTCCAAAATAAACCAGCGGGCACATTCAAATATAGACCTAAAATATTGTAAAAGTGAATGAAATTCATGAAATGATATATACGAACAGTAAATACTATGCAAATTGTAGATTAAAAATCACATCATTTAGCCTATTTTTAGATTTAAAAATGAAAATTTGACTATAAATTAGGATCTATACGGTTGAATTTTTTTCAAAATATTTAACTGGAATTAGTAATTTTTGGCTATAGTATGCTTTAGTTTATGGTTTTGTACAATATATATCGAAAACTAGACAAAAATCGTCCAAAAAATTCACTAAAATTCGATTCTAATGAAATGAAAATTTTGTACCAGAAACTGATTTTCTCCGTGTTTTGAGCACTTTTTGTGCATTTTTCTTATGATAAAACATGAACTTATCTTTTTCAATATTTTTCATTCGAATAAGAAACTATTGATAAAAAACTGCTTTATCTTACTGTTTTCAACTATATAATGCCAAAGTAATTCAAAAATCGACATAAAATTTCATTCAAATGTCGATCATAGTAAGGCAAAAAATTAATGGAAAAAGTCGATTTTTTGCATGTTTTAAGATCCAATTTTTAGACAATCTTAAATGTATCCCTAAAATATTGTAAAAGTGAATGAAAATCATGAAATGATATATACCAAAAGTAAATACTACGCAAATTGTAGCTTAAAAATCGTATCATTTAGCCTATTTTTAGATTTAAAAATGAAAATTTTACTATAAATTAGGATGCATACGGTTGAATTTTTTTCAAAATATTTAATTGGAATTAGTAATTTTTGGATATAATATGCTTTAGTTTATGGTTTTGTACAATATATATGAAAAACTAGACAAAAATCGTCTAAACATTTCACTAAAATTGGATTCTAATGAAATGAAAATTTTGTACCAAAAAGTGATTTTCTCCGTGTTTTGAGCACTTTTTGTGCATTTTTCTTATGATAAAACATGAACTTATCTTTTTCAATATTTTTCATTCGAATAAGAAACTATTGATAAAAAACTGCTTTATCTTACTGTTTTCAACTATATAATGCCAAAGTAATTCAAAAATCGACATAAAATTTCATTCAAATGTCGATCATAGTAAGGCAAAAAATTAATGGAAAAAGTCGATTTTTGCATGTTTTAAGATCCAATTTTTAGACAATCTTAAATGTATCCCTAAAATATTGTAAAAGTGAATGAAAATCATGAAATGATATATACCAAAAGTAAATACTACGCAAATTGTAGCTTAAAAATCGTATCATTTAGCCTATTTTTAGATTTAAAAATGAAAATTTTACTATAAATAAGGATGCATACGGTTGAATTTTTTTCAAAATATTTAATTGGAATTAGTAATTTTTGGGTATAATATGCTTTAGTTTATGGTTTTGTACAATATATCAAAAACTAGACAAAAATCGTCTAAACATTTCACTAAAATTGGATTCTAATGAAATGAAAATTTTGTACCAAAAACTGATTTTCTCCGTGTTTTGAACACTTTTTGTGCAATTTTTTTATAATAAAACATAAACTTATCTTTTCATTATTTTTCAATCGAATAAGAAACTGTTGATAAAAAACTGCTTTATCTTACTGTTTTCAACTATATAATGCCAAAGTAATTCAAAAATCGACGTAAAATTTCATTGAAATGTCGATCATAGTAAGGGAAAAAATTAATGGAAAAAGTCGATTTTTTCCATGTTTTAAGATCCAATTTTTAGACAATCTTTAATGTAGACCTAAAATATTGTAAAAGTGAATGAAATTCATGAAATGATATCTACGAACAGTAAATACTATGCAAATTGTAGCTTAAAAATGGTATCATTTAGAATATTTTTAGATTTAAAAATGAAAATTTGACTATAAATTAGTATGTATACGGTTGAATTTTTTTCAAAATATTTAACCTGAATTAATAATTTTTGGCTATAATATGCTTTAGTTTATGGTTTTGTACAATATATATCGAAAACTAGACAAAAATCGTCCAAAAATTTCACCAAAATTCGAATCTAATGAAATGAAAATTTTGTACCAAAAACTGATTTTCTCCGTGTTTTGAGCACTTTTTGTGCATTTTTCTTATGATAAAACATGAACTTATCTTTTTCAATATTTTTCATTCGAATAAGAAACTGTTGAAAAAAACTGCTTTATCTTACTGTTTTCAACTATATAATGCCAAAGTAATTCAAAAATCGACGTAAAATTTCATTGAAATGTCGATCATAGTAAGGCAAAAAATTAATGGAAAAAGTCGATTTTTTGCATGTTTTAAGATCCAATTTTTAGACAATCTTAAATGTAGCCCTAAAATATTGTAAAAGTGAATGAAATTCATGAAATGATATATACGAACAGTAAATTATTGTTTTTTTTAAGGAACACCATATTCAAAATTTCAAATTTTCTGAAAGGTGCTTTTTTCTGTTTTAAACCGAATTTTCTTCATAATCTTAAATGTACCTTTAAAATATTGTAAAATGGTTTAGAATTTTCTCTTTAATTTATATCATAATTCAATACTAGAGAAAAATTATTTTTAAAAATCCATTTATTTCGACTATTTTAACAAGAAATATTGAAATCCCGTCCAAAATTAAAGTAAGAGGTGGTTGGGGTCTCTTTCAATAATTTTTTAACGATTTTCTAATTTTTGCAAGAAACACCTTTATTTTATTCTGTAAAAAAATAATGTAAATTGAATTAGAAAACCTTCAGAAAATTTTATTGAAAACATAAGTTAATAGATCATAGTTTTTCATTTAATAAAAACGCTATTCAAAACTTCGACTTTTTCGAAAGTTGCTTTTCTCTATGATTTATAACGAAATTTCTATTAAGTGTAAATGTACCGTTAAAATATTGTAAAAATCTTTAGAATTCACTCTTTAATTTATATCATAATTGAATAGTTTAGAAACTCTATTTAAGAAATTCCATTCCTTTCGACTATTTTAACAAGAAGTATTCAAATCACGTCCAAAAATAATGTCTGAGAAGGTTGGATCTCTTTCAATAAATTTCAAACGATTTTCTAATTTTTGGACAGAAACACCTCTAGATTATTGTTTTTTACAAAATATTGTCAAATGAAGTAGTAAATCTTCAAAAAAATTTAATAAAAAATCAAACTTAATATATTATATTTTTTCATTTAAAAAAACGATATTCAAAATTTCGACTTTTCCGAATGTTTTTTTACTCTTTGTTTTAAACCGAATTTTCTAAATAAGCTTAAATGTAACCTTAAAGTATTGTAAAAAGGCCTACAATTGAGTCTTTGATTTATATCATAATTCAATTGTATAAAAACTTTTTTTAAAAATCCATTCATTTCGACTATTTTCACAAGATGTATTCAAATCCCGTCCAAAAATAAAGTAGTAGATGGTTGGAACCTTTTCAATAATTTTTAACGATTTTCTAATTTTTCGCCAGAAATATCTTTATTTTATTGTTTTGCACAAATTATTGTCAAATGAAGTAGAAAATCTTCAAAAATTTTACTCAAAAAGATAACTTTATAGATTATTGTTTTTCATTTAAGGAACACCATATTCAAAATTTCAAATTTTGTGAAAGGTGCTTTTTCTGTTTTAAACCGAATTTTCTTCATAATCTTAGATGTACCCTTCAAATGTTGTAAAATGGTTTAAAATTTTCTCATTAATTTATTTCATATTTCAATAGTAGAGAAAATTTATTTAAAAATTCCATTCATTTCCACTATTCTAACAAGAAATATTGAAATCCCGTCCAAAATTAAAGTAAGAGATGGTTGGGTCTCTTTCAATAATTTTGTAGCGATTTTCTAATTTTTTCAAGAAACACCTTTATTTTATTCTGTAAAAAAACAATGTAAATTGAAGTAGAAAACCTTTAGAAAATTTTATGAAAACATAAGTTAGTAGATCATAGTTTTCCATTTAATAAAAACGCTATTAAAAATTTCGGCTTTTTCGAAAGTTGCTTTTCTCTATGTTTTATAACGAAATTTCTATTAATTGTAAATGTACCCTTAAAATATTGTAAAAATCTTTAGAATTTACTCGTTAATTTATATCATAATTGAATAGTTTAGAAACTCTATTTAAGAAATTCTATTCCTTTCGACTATTTTAACAAGAAGTATTCAAATCACGTGCAAAAATAATGTCTGAGAAGGTTGGATCTCTTTCAATAAATTTCAAACGATTTTCTAATTTTTGGAAAGAAACACCTCTAGATTATTGTTTTTTACAAAATAATGTCAAATGAAGTAGTATATCTTCAAAAAATTTAATAAAAAATCAAACTTAATATATTATATTTTTTTTTTAAGAAAAACGATATTCAAAATTTCGACTTTTCCGAATGTTGATTTTACTCTTTGTTTTAAACCGAATTTTCTAAATAAGCTTAAATGTAATCTTAAAGTATTGTAAAAAGGCCTACAATTGACACTTTGATTTATATCATAATTGAATAGTATAAAAACTTTTTTTTTTAAATCCTTTTTATTTCGACTATTTTCACAAGATGTATTCAAATCCCGTCCAAAAATAAAGTCGGAGATGGTTGGATCCTTTTCAATAATTTTTAAACGATTTTCTAATTTTTCGCCAGAAATATCTTTATTTTATTGTTTTGTACAAATTATTGTCAAATGAAGTAGAAAATCTTCAAAAATTTTATTTAAAAAGATAACTTAATAGATTATTGTTTTTTTTAAGGAACACCATATTCAAAATTTCAAATTTTCTGAAAGGTGCTTTTTTCTGTTTTAAACCGAATTTTCTTCATAATCTTAAATGTACCTTTAAAATATTGTAAAATGGTTTAGAATTTTCTCTTTAATTTATATCATAATTCAATACTAGAGAAAAATTATTTTTAAAAATCCATTTATTTCGACTATTTTAACAAGAAATATTGAAATCCCGTCCAAAATTAAAGTAAGAGGTGGTTGGGGTCTCTTTCAATAATTTTGTAACGATTTTCTAATTTTTGCAAGAAACACCTTTATTTTATTCTGTAAAAAAATAATGTAAATTGAATTAGAAAACATTCAGAAAATTTTATTGAAAACATAAGTTAATAGATTATAGTTTTTCATTTAATAAAAACGCTATTCAAAACTTCGACTTTTTCGAAAGTTGCTTTTCTCTATGATTTATAACGAAATTTCTATTAAGTGTAAATGTACCGTTAAAATATTGTAAAAATCTTTAGAATTCACTCTTTAATTTATATCATAATTGAATAGTTTAGAAACTCTATTTAAGAAATTCCATTCCTTTCGACTATTTTAACAAGAAGTATTCAAATCACGTCTAAAAATAATGTCTGAGAAGGTTGGATCTCTTTCAATAAATTTCAAACGATTTTCTAATTTTTGGACAGAAACACCTCAAGATTATTGTTTTTTACAAAATATTGTCAAATGAAGTAGTAAATCTTCAAAAAAATTTAATAAAAAATCAAACTTAATATATTATATTTTTTCATTTAAGAAAAACGATATTCAAAATTTCGACTTTTCCGAATGTTTTTTTACTCTTTGTTTTAAACCGAATTTTCTAAATAAGCTTAAATGTAACCTTAAAGTATTGTAAAAAGGCCTACAATTGACTCTTTGATTTATATCATAATTCAATTGTATAAAAACTTTTTTTTAAAAATCCATTCATTTCGACTATTTTCACAAGATGTATTCAAATCCCGTCCAAAAATAAAGTAGTAGATGGTTGGAACCTTTTCAATAATTTTTTAACGATTTTCTAATTTTTCGCCAGAAATATCTTTATTTTATTGTTTTGTACAAATTATTGTCAAATGAAGTAGAAAATCTTCAAAAATTTTACTCAAAAAGATAACTTTATAGATTATTGTTTTTCATTTAAGGAACACCATATTCAAAATTTCAAATTTTGTGAAAGGTGCTTTTTTCTGTTTTAAACCGAATTTTCTTCATAATCTTAGATGTACCCTTCAAATGTTGTAAAATGGTTTAAAATTTTCTCATTAATTTATTTCATATTTCAATAGTAGAGAAAATTTATTTAAAAATTCCATTCATTTCCACTATTCTAACAAGAAATATTGAAATCCCGTCCAAAATTAAAGTAAGAGATGGTTGGGTCTCTTTCAATAATTTTGTAGCGATTTTCTAATTTTTTCAAGAAACACCTTTATTTTATTCTGTAAAAAAACAATGTAAATTGAAGTAGAAAACCTTTAGAAAATTTTATTGAAAACATAAGTTAGTAGATCATAGTTTTCCATTTAATAAAAACGCTATTAAAAATTTCGGCTTTTTCGAAAGTTGCTTTTCTCTATGTTTTATAACGAAATTTCTATTAATTGTAAATGTACCCTTAAAATATTGTAAAAATCTTTAGAATTTACTCGTTAATTTATATCATAATTGAATAGTTTAGAAACTCTATTTAAGAAATTCTATTCCTTTCGACTATTTTAACAAGAAGTATTCAAATCACGTGCAAAAATAATGTCTGAGAAGGTTGGATCTCTTTCAATAAATTTCAAACGATTTTCTAATTTTTGGAAAGAAACACCTCTAGATTATTGTTTTTTACAAAATAATGTCAAATGAAGTAGTATATCTTCAAAAAATTTTAATAAAAAATCAAACTTAATATATTATTTTTTTTTTAAGAAAAACGATATTCAAAATTTCGACTTTTCCGAATGTTGATTTTACTCTTTGTTTTAAACCGAATTTTCTAAATAAGCTTAAATGTAATCTTAAAGTATTGTAAAAAGGCCTACAATTGACACTTTGATTTATATCATAATTGAATAGTATAAAAACTTTTTTTTTTAAATCCTTTTTATTTCGACTATTTTCACAAGATGTATTCAAATCCCGTCCAAAAATAAAGTCGGAGATGGTTGGATCCTTTTCAATAATTTTTAAACGATTTTCTAATTTTTCGCCAGAAATATCTTTATTTTATTGTTTTGTACAAATTATTGTCAAATGAAGTAGAAAATCTTCAAAAATTTTATTTAAAAAGATAACTTAATAGATTATTGTTTTTTTTTAAGGAACACCATATTCAAAATTTCAAATTTTCTGAAAGGTGCTTTTTTCTGTTTTAAACCGAATTTTCTTCATAATCTTAAATGTACCTTTAAAATATTGTAAAATGGTTTAGAATTTTCTCTTTAATTTATATCATAATTCAATACTAGAGAAAAATTATTTTTAAAAATCCATTTATTTCGACTATTTTAACAAGAAATATTGAAATCCCGTCCAAAATTAAAGTAAGAGGTGGTTGGGGTCTCTTTCAAATTTTCATTTTTAAATCTAAAAATAGGCTAAATGATGTGATTTTTAAGTACAATTTATAGTATTTACTGTTCGTATATATCATTTCATGAATTTCATTCACTTTTACAATATTTTAGGGCTACATTTAAGATTGTCTAAAAATTGGATCTTAAAACATTGAAAAAATCGACTTTTTCCATTAATTTTTTGCCTTACTATGATCGACATTTCAATGAAATTTTACGTCGATTTTTGAATTACTTTGGCATTATATAGTTGAAAACAGTAAGATAAAGCAGTTTTTTATCAACAGTTTCTTATTCGAATGAAAAATATTGAAAAAGATAAGTTCATGTTTTATCATAAGAAAAATGCACAAAAAGTGCTCAAAACACGGAGAAAATCACTTTTTGGTACAAAATCTTCATTTCATTACAATCGAATTTTTGTGAAATGTTTGGACGATTTTTGTCTAGTTTTCGATATATATTGTACAAAACCATAAACTAAAGCATATTATAGCCAAAAATTACTAATTCCACTTAAATATTTTGAAAAAAATTCAACCGTATAGATCAGGGGTGCTCAGACTTCGGAGACCTTAGGGCAAAATTTGCTAACTATTATCTTTGGCGGGCACAAACACCAAAATTTTCCCCTAATTTATGAACTAAAAATAAATACAAGTGATAGAAGATAATACTCACATTTAATTGCTAGTTGATGGCTTACACTGCTTTAATTCAGCAAGGGCTTTGAAATTTGGCGTGTAATTGGTAACTGTTAGTCTTAAACAGTCATCAAGGTGCTCATCTGTCAAAACAGTCCGGTACTTTGATTTAAGCATCTTCATCTTGGAAAATGCTGATTCACAAAGGTATGTGCAGGCAAAAATTGAGGTCAAGTACATAGCACATTTTCTCAGCAGAGGATATTTTTCTTCAGCAAATAAGCTCCAAAAATTGGTACTGAAGGCCCTTGTTTTAATTTCCAGATCATTTTGAAGGAATAAAACTTCTCGTTCTAGGTTAGCTATATCCAATTTAAATAATGCTGATATTTTTGTTGCGATTTCCTCAATATCAACTTTTTCTTCAAATGGAAACCACATAAATTCCACAATAGGTTTTAATTTTTCAAAGTCTATGAAACGTTGCTCAAATTGTTGAATGAGATTCCCTATCTCTTTTGCATAACGGTCTTTGTTAAAATTCTCAAAATTATTTTCTTGGTTAAGTAGCTCTGTCAACATATTAGGGAAGTGTTTCAGTTCCGAACGTTGCAGTTGTGACAAATAGAGTTTTAGAGAATGCTGGAAAGCATTTATAGCACTAATCATTTGAGCAATGTTTTTATCTTTGCCTTGGAGTTCAACATTGAGGTCTCTCAATTTAGCAGTAATATCAGTTAAGAAAGCTAAATCAAGTAACCAAACTTTATTTTCCAACTGATTATAATTATCACCTCTTACAGCCAGAAACTCTTTGATTTCAGTCAGTAAATCGCTAAATCGTTGTAAAAATAAGCCCCTGCTGAGCCATCTTACATTAGTGTGCAATAAAAGATCTGTATGTTCAGAATTGCTTTCTTCTAATTGATTCTTAAAGAGACGTCTTTGTAAACTTTTAGCACGGATAGAATTTACAATTTTATATGCAATATCCATAACGTCTTCCATGTTCAAGCTTTTACTACAGAGTGCCTCTTGGTGAATTATGCAATGAAAATTAAGGAAGTTTGGAAAATCTCTGTCATTCTTACAAAGACTAACGAACCCTAAATTGCAACCAATCATTGACGGAGCTCCATCCGTGGTAATGGCTACAAGTTTTTCAATGGGGATTTTATTCTCAATAGTAAACTCTTTAAATACTTTGAAGATGTCTTGTCCCCGAGTCTTCCCCTTCAATGGTATGATATTGAGCAACTCCTCCTTAGCAGTCATGTTTTTAAATACCATTCTTATGAAAATACATAATTGCGCAGTATCAGTAGCATCTGTTGATTCATCGAATTGAAGCGAAAAGGAAATACACTCATCTATGTCTCTCTTTAACTGCATTTTTAAATCTTTACCCATCTCTTCTGTTCGTCGTGTAACAGTGGGTCTGGAAAGTTGCATGTCTTTAATAGCGGAGATTATTTCAGATTTGTTTTTAAACTGATCAAACAACGAGTCTGCTGCATCCAAAAATGCTTCTTTTACAAATGCACCATCATCAAAAGGTTTCATGTGCTTCGTTAAACTGTGACACACTCGGAAAGATGCAATGGTAGCTGCCTTTGATTTCTCAATTTTCTTTGTAAAAACCAATTGTTGGCTGGTAAGTTGGGATTTCAATTCTCTTATTTTTGCCCTGCGTAGTTCACTATTAACTGGGTATCTTGTTTTATAATGATTATGATTAGCTTTAAAATGCCTTTCAACATTATATTTTTTGGCAACAGCTAGAGTAGATTGGCATATTAAGCATATACATTTAGAATTTATGTTTGAGAAAAAGTAAATATCTTCCCATTCACTTTGAAAATTATACGTCCTTATAGTCTTATCACTGGTTCGTGTCGCCATTATGAAGCCCTGTCAATAAAAATAAAATTAAATAATGTAATTTTTAAAAAAAATATTTTGCGATCTAGCCACTAATATCAGAGGCTGAACTTTTACCACTTGAAACTTCAAAATCGGACACGCTGCCGGTCGAAATAATGCTAAACTTTTAATACTAAATGTGAAAACGTCAAATTACGTAAAAAACGACTTAAAAATAGACAAATTTCAAATTCGCATCCACACACAAGATGACACGAACGGGTGAACGGTCGACATGATGCTAAACTTTTAATACTAAATGTGAAAACGTCAAATTACGTAATAAACGACTAAAAAATAGACACATTTCATGTTCGCATCCACACACAAGGTCACGCGGACAGGTCAAACGCGGAACTAAATATCGATCCGCCCACTCATCTTTATAAAATCAATAAAAATTCGAAAAGACACAGAAAGCCTAGCGAGTCGTTTCTAAAATGCCTTCTGATTGGTTGTATTTTCACGAAACACCCAATCAGCCAACTCGATTCATTATATCCGTTGAAATAGAATCGTCGCTTTAAGCGACACAGAAATTGGCGGAGCAAAGCAATGGTTTCAGACATGTTTTAAACATGTATGTGAGCGCTCTGCTCGCATGTAAAAATTCATTTCTAGTAATTTTTATATTGCCAGTTAAGATTTCATTTAGGCCGGCTATTCCAAAATAAACCAGCGGGCACATTCAAATATAGACCTAAAATATTGTAAAAGTGAATGAAATTCATGAAATGATATATACGAACAGTAAATACTATGCAAATTGTAGATTAAAAATCACATCATTTAGCCTATTTTTAGATTTAAAAATGAAAATTTGACTATAAATTAGGATCTATACGGTTGAATTTTTTTCAAAATATTTAACTGGAATTAGTAATTTTTGGCTATAGTATGCTTTAGTTTATGGTTTTGTACAATATATATCGAAAACTAGACAAAAATCGTCCAAAAAATTCACTAAAATTCGATTCTAATGAAATGAAAATTTTGTACCAGAAACTGATTTTCTCCGTGTTTTGAGCACTTTTTGTGCATTTTTCTTATGATAAAACATGAACTTATCTTTTTCAATATTTTTCATTCGAATAAGAAACTATTGATAAAAAACTGCTTTATCTTACTGTTTTCAACTATATAATGCCAAAGTAATTCAAAAATCGACATAAAATTTCATTCAAATGTCGATCATAGTAAGGCAAAAAATTAATGGAAAAAGTCGATTTTTTGCATGTTTTAAGATCCAATTTTTAGACAATCTTAAATGTATCCCTAAAATATTGTAAAAGTGAATGAAAATCATGAAATGATATATACCAAAAGTAAATACTACGCAAATTGTAGCTTAAAAATCGTATCATTTAGCCTATTTTTAGATTTAAAAATGAAAATTTTACTATAAATTAGGATGCATACGGTTGAATTTTTTTCAAAATATTTAATTGGAATTAGTAATTTTTGGATATAATATGCTTTAGTTTATGGTTTTGTACAATATATATGAAAAACTAGACAAAAATCGTCTAAACATTTCACTAAAATTGGATTCTAATGAAATGAAAATTTTGTACCAAAAAGTGATTTTCTCCGTGTTTTGAGCACTTTTTGTGCATTTTTCTTATGATAAAACATGAACTTATCTTTTTCAATATTTTTCATTCGAATAAGAAACTATTGATAAAAAACTGCTTTATCTTACTGTTTTCAACTATATAATGCCAAAGTAATTCAAAAATCGACATAAAATTTCATTCAAATGTCGATCATAGTAAGGCAAAAAATTAATGGAAAAAGTCGATTTTTTGCATGTTTTAAGATCCAATTTTTAGACAATCTTAAATGTATCCCTAAAATATTGTAAAAGTGAATGAAAATCATGAAATGATATATACCAAAAGTAAATACTACGCAAATTGTAGCTTAAAAATCGTATCATTTAGCCTATTTTTAGATTTAAAAATGAAAATTTTACTATAAATAAGGATGCATACGGTTGAATTTTTTTCAAAATATTTAATTGGAATTAGTAATTTTTGGGTATAATATGCTTTAGTTTATGGTTTTGTACAATATATATCAAAAACTAGACAAAAATCGTCTAAACATTTCACTAAAATTGGATTCTAATGAAATGAAAATTTTGTACCAAAAACTGATTTTCTCCGTGTTTTGAACACTTTTTGTGCATTTTTTTTATAATAAAACATAAACTTATCTTTTTCATTATTTTTCAATCGAATAAGAAACTGTTGATAAAAAACTGCTTTATCTTACTGTTTTCAACTATATAATGCCAAAGTAATTCAAAAATCGACGTAAAATTTCATTGAAATGTCGATCATAGTAAGGGAAAAAATTAATGGAAAAAGTCGATTTTTTCCATGTTTTAAGATCCAATTTTTAGACAATCTTTAATGTAGACCTAAAATATTGTAAAAGTGAATGAAATTCATGAAATGATATCTACGAACAGTAAATACTATGCAAATTGTAGCTTAAAAATGGTATCATTTAGAATATTTTTAGATTTAAAAATGAAAATTTGACTATAAATTAGTATGTATACGGTTGAATTTTTTTCAAAATATTTAACCTGAATTAATAATTTTTGGCTATAATATGCTTTAGTTTATGGTTTTGTACAATATATATCGAAAACTAGACAAAAATCGTCCAAAAATTTCACCAAAATTCGAATCTAATGAAATGAAAATTTTGTACCAAAAACTGATTTTCTCCGTGTTTTGAGCACTTTTTGTGCATTTTTCTTATGATAAAACATGAACTTATCTTTTTCAATATTTTTCATTCGAATAAGAAACTGTTGATAAAAAACTGCTTTATCTTACTGTTTTCAACTATATAATGCCAAAGTAATTCAAAAATCGACGTAAAATTTCATTGAAATGTCGATCATAGTAAGGCAAAAAATTAATGGAAAAAGTCGATTTTTTGCATGTTTTAAGATCCAATTTTTAGACAATCTTAAATGTAGCCCTAAAATATTGTAAAAGTGAATGAAATTCATGAAATGATATATACGAACAGTAAATTATTGTTTTTTTTAAGGAACACCATATTCAAAATTTCAAATTTTCTGAAAGGTGCTTTTTTCTGTTTTAAACCGAATTTTCTTCATAATCTTAAATGTACCTTTAAAATATTGTAAAATGGTTTAGAATTTTCTCTTTAATTTATATCATAATTCAATACTAGAGAAAAATTATTTTTAAAAATCCATTTATTTCGACTATTTTAACAAGAAATATTGAAATCCCGTCCAAAATTAAAGTAAGAGGTGGTTGGGGTCTCTTTCAATAATTTTTTAACGATTTTCTAATTTTTGCAAGAAACACCTTTATTTTATTCTGTAAAAAAATAATGTAAATTGAATTAGAAAACCTTCAGAAAATTTTATTGAAAACATAAGTTAATAGATCATAGTTTTTCATTTAATAAAAACGCTATTCAAAACTTCGACTTTTTCGAAAGTTGCTTTTCTCTATGATTTATAACGAAATTTCTATTAAGTGTAAATGTACCGTTAAAATATTGTAAAAATCTTTAGAATTCACTCTTTAATTTATATCATAATTGAATAGTTTAGAAACTCTATTTAAGAAATTCCATTCCTTTCGACTATTTTAACAAGAAGTATTCAAATCACGTCCAAAAATAATGTCTGAGAAGGTTGGATCTCTTTCAATAAATTTCAAACGATTTTCTAATTTTTGGACAGAAACACCTCTAGATTATTGTTTTTTACAAAATATTGTCAAATGAAGTAGTAAATCTTCAAAAAAATTTAATAAAAAATCAAACTTAATATATTATTTTTTCATTTAAGAAAAACGATATTCAAAATTTCGACTTTTCCGAATGTTTTTTTACTCTTTGTTTTAAACCGAATTTTCTAAATAAGCTTAAATGTAACCTTAAAGTATTGTAAAAAGGCCTACAATTGACTCTTTGATTTATATCATAATTCAATTGTATAAAAACTTTTTTTTAAAAATCCATTCATTTCGACTATTTTCACAAGATGTATTCAAATCCCGTCCAAAAATAAAGTAGTAGATGGTTGGAACCTTTTCAATAATTTTTTAACGATTTTCTAATTTTTCGCCAGAAATATCTTTATTTTATTGTTTTGCACAAATTATTGTCAAATGAAGTAGAAAATCTTCAAAAATTTTACTCAAAAAGATAACTTTATAGATTATTGTTTTTCATTTAAGGAACACCATATTCAAAATTTCAAATTTTGTGAAAGGTGCTTTTTTCTGTTTTAAACCGAATTTTCTTCATAATCTTAGATGTACCCTTCAAATGTTGTAAAATGGTTTAAAATTTTCTCATTAATTTATTTCATATTTCAATAGTAGAGAAAATTTATTTAAAAATTCCATTCATTTCCACTATTCTAACAAGAAATATTGAAATCCCGTCCAAAATTAAAGTAAGAGATGGTTGGGTCTCTTTCAATAATTTTGTAGCGATTTTCTAATTTTTTCAAGAAACACCTTTATTTTATTCTGTAAAAAAACAATGTAAATTGAAGTAGAAAACCTTTAGAAAATTTTATTGAAAACATAAGTTAGTAGATCATAGTTTTCCATTTAATAAAAACGCTATTAAAAATTTCGGCTTTTTCGAAAGTTGCTTTTCTCTATGTTTTATAACGAAATTTCTATTAATTGTAAATGTACCCTTAAAATATTGTAAAAATCTTTAGAATTTACTCGTTAATTTATATCATAATTGAATAGTTTAGAAACTCTATTTAAGAAATTCTATTCCTTTCGACTATTTTAACAAGAAGTATTCAAATCACGTGCAAAAATAATGTCTGAGAAGGTTGGATCTCTTTCAATAAATTTCAAACGATTTTCTAATTTTTGGAAAGAAACACCTCTAGATTATTGTTTTTTACAAAATAATGTCAAATGAAGTAGTATATCTTCAAAAAATTTTAATAAAAAATCAAACTTAATATATTATATTTTTTTTTTAAGAAAAACGATATTCAAAATTTCGACTTTTCCGAATGTTGATTTTACTCTTTGTTTTAAACCGAATTTTCTAAATAAGCTTAAATGTAATCTTAAAGTATTGTAAAAAGGCCTACAATTGACACTTTGATTTATATCATAATTGAATAGTATAAAAACTTTTTTTTTTAAATCCTTTTTATTTCGACTATTTTCACAAGATGTATTCAAATCCCGTCCAAAAATAAAGTCGGAGATGGTTGGATCCTTTTCAATAATTTTTAAACGATTTTCTAATTTTTCGCCAGAAATATCTTTATTTTATTGTTTTGTACAAATTATTGTCAAATGAAGTAGAAAATCTTCAAAAATTTTATTTAAAAAGATAACTTAATAGATTATTGTTTTTTTTTAAGGAACACCATATTCAAAATTTCAAATTTTCTGAAAGGTGCTTTTTTCTGTTTTAAACCGAATTTTCTTCATAATCTTAAATGTACCTTTAAAATATTGTAAAATGGTTTAGAATTTTCTCTTTAATTTATATCATAATTCAATACTAGAGAAAAATTATTTTTAAAAATCCATTTATTTCGACTATTTTAACAAGAAATATTGAAATCCCGTCCAAAATTAAAGTAAGAGGTGGTTGGGGTCTCTTTCAATAATTTTGTAACGATTTTCTAATTTTTGCAAGAAACACCTTTATTTTATTCTGTAAAAAAATAATGTAAATTGAATTAGAAAACATTCAGAAAATTTTATTGAAAACATAAGTTAATAGATTATAGTTTTTCATTTAATAAAAACGCTATTCAAAACTTCGACTTTTTCGAAAGTTGCTTTTCTCTATGATTTATAACGAAATTTCTATTAAGTGTAAATGTACCGTTAAAATATTGTAAAAATCTTTAGAATTCACTCTTTAATTTATATCATAATTGAATAGTTTAGAAACTCTATTTAAGAAATTCCATTCCTTTCGACTATTTTAACAAGAAGTATTCAAATCACGTCTAAAAATAATGTCTGAGAAGGTTGGATCTCTTTCAATAAATTTCAAACGATTTTCTAATTTTTGGACAGAAACACCTCAAGATTATTGTTTTTTACAAAATATTGTCAAATGAAGTAGTAAATCTTCAAAAAAATTTAATAAAAAATCAAACTTAATATATTATATTTTTTCATTTAAGAAAAACGATATTCAAAATTTCGACTTTTCCGAATGTTTTTTTACTCTTTGTTTTAAACCGAATTTTCTAAATAAGCTTAAATGTAACCTTAAAGTATTGTAAAAAGGCCTACAATTGACTCTTTGATTTATATCATAATTCAATTGTATAAAAACTTTTTTTTAAAAATCCATTCATTTCGACTATTTTCACAAGATGTATTCAAATCCCGTCCAAAAATAAAGTAGTAGATGGTTGGAACCTTTTCAATAATTTTTTAACGATTTTCTAATTTTTCGCCAGAAATATCTTTATTTTATTGTTTTGTACAAATTATTGTCAAATGAAGTAGAAAATCTTCAAAAATTTTACTCAAAAAGATAACTTTATAGATTATTGTTTTTCATTTAAGGAACACCATATTCAAAATTTCAAATTTTGTGAAAGGTGCTTTTTTCTGTTTTAAACCGAATTTTCTTCATAATCTTAGATGTACCCTTCAAATGTTGTAAAATGGTTTAAAATTTTCTCATTAATTTATTTCATATTTCAATAGTAGAGAAAATTTATTTAAAAATTCCATTCATTTCCACTATTCTAACAAGAAATATTGAAATCCCGTCCAAAATTAAAGTAAGAGATGGTTGGGTCTCTTTCAATAATTTTGTAGCGATTTTCTAATTTTTCAAGAAACACCTTTATTTTATTCTGTAAAAAAACAATGTAAATTGAAGTAGAAAACCTTTAGAAAATTTTATTGAAAACATAAGTTAGTAGATCATAGTTTTCCATTTAATAAAAACGCTATTAAAAATTTCGGCTTTTTCGAAAGTTGCTTTTCTCTATGTTTTATAACGAAATTTCTATTAATTGTAAATGTACCCTTAAAATATTGTAAAAATCTTTAGAATTTACTCGTTAATTTATATCATAATTGAATAGTTTAGAAACTCTATTTAAGAAATTCTATTCCTTTCGACTATTTTAACAAGAAGTATTCAAATCACGTGCAAAAATAATGTCTGAGAAGGTTGGATCTCTTTCAATAAATTTCAAACGATTTTCTAATTTTTGGAAAGAAACACCTCTAGATTATTGTTTTTTACAAAATAATGTCAAATGAAGTAGTATATCTTCAAAAAATTTTAATAAAAAATCAAACTTAATATATTATATTTTTTTTTTAAGAAAAACGATATTCAAAATTTCGACTTTTCCGAATGTTGATTTTACTCTTTGTTTTAAACCGAATTTTCTAAATAAGCTTAAATGTAATCTTAAAGTATTGTAAAAAGGCCTACAATTGACACTTTGATTTATATCATAATTGAATAGTATAAAAACTTTTTTTTTTAAATCCTTTTTATTTCGACTATTTTCACAAGATGTATTCAAATCCCGTCCAAAAATAAAGTCGGAGATGGTTGGATCCTTTTCAATAATTTTTAAACGATTTTCTAATTTTTCGCCAGAAATATCTTTATTTTATTGTTTTGTACAAATTATTGTCAAATGAAGTAGAAAATCTTCAAAAATTTTATTTAAAAAGATAACTTAATAGATTATTGTTTTTTTTTAAGGAACACCATATTCAAAATTTCAAATTTTCTGAAAGGTGCTTTTTTCTGTTTTAAACCGAATTTTCTTCATAATCTTAAATGTACCTTTAAAATATTGTAAAATGGTTTAGAATTTTCTCTTTAATTTATATCATAATTCAATACTAGAGAAAAATTATTTTTAAAAATCCATTTATTTCGACTATTTTAACAAGAAATATTGAAATCCCGTCCAAAATTAAAGTAAGAGGTGGTTGGGGTCTCTTTCAAATTTTCATTTTTAAATCTAAAAATAGGTAAATGATGTGATTTTTAAGCTACAATTTGCATAGTATTTACTCTTCGTATATATCATTTCATGAATTTCATTCACTTTTACAATATTTTAGGGCTACATTTAAGATTGTCTAAAAATTGGATCTTAAAACATGCAAAAAATCGACTTTTTCCATTAATTTTTTGCCTTACTATGATCGACATTTCAATGAAATTTTATGTCGATTTTTGAATTACTTTGGCATTATATAGTTGAAAACAGTAAGATAAAGCAGTTTTTTATCAATAGTTTCTTATTCGAATGAAAAATATTGAAAAAGATAAGTTCATGTTTTATCATAAGAAAAATGCACAAAAAGTGCTCAAAACACGGAGAAAATCACTTTTTGGTACAAAATCTTCATTTCATTACAATCGAATTTTTGTGAAATGTTTGGACGATTTTTGTCTAGTTTTCGATATATATTGTACAAAACCATAAACTAAAGCATATTATAGCCAAAAATTACTAATTCCAATTAAATATTTTGAAAAAAATTCAACCGTATATATCCTAATTTATAGTCAAATTTTCATTTTTAAATCTAAAAATAGGCTAAATGATGTGATTTTTAAGCTACAATTTGCATAGTATTTACTGTTCGTATATATCATTTCATGAATTTCATTCACTTTTACAATATTTTAGGGCTACATTTAAGATTGTCTAAAAATTGGATCTTAAAACATGCAAAAAATCGACTTTTTCCATTAATTTTTTGCCTTACTATGATCGACATTTCAATGAAATTTTACGTCGATTTTTGAATTACTTTGGCATTATATAGTTGAAAACAGTAAGATAAAGCAGTTTTTTATCAACAGTTTCTTATTCGATTGAAAAATAATGAAAAAGATAAGTTTATGTTTTATCATAAAAAAAAATGCACAAAAAGTGTTCAAAACACGGAGAAAATCAGTTTTTGGTACAAAATTTTCATTTCATTAGAATCGAATTTTAGTGAAATGTTTAGACGATTTTTGTCTAGTTTTTGATATATATTGTACAAAACCATAAAGTAAAGCATATTATACTAAAAATTACTAATTCCAATTAAATATTTTGAAAAAAATTCAACCGTATACATCCTAATTTATAGTCAAATTTTCATTTTTAAATCTAAAAATAGGCTAAATGATGTGATTTTTAAGGTACAATTTGCATACTATTTACTGTTCGTATATATCAATCATTTCATGAATTTCATTCACTTTTACAATATTTTAGGGCTACATTTAAGATTGTCTAAAAATTGGATCTTAAAACATGCAAAAAATCGACTTTTTCCATTAATTTTTTGCCTTACTATGATCGACATTTGAATGAAATTTTATGTCGATTTTTGAATTACTTTGGCATTATATAGTTGAAAACAGTAAGATAAAGCAGTTTTTTATCAGCAGTTTCTTATTCGATTGAAAAATAATGAAAAAGATAAGTTTATGTTTTATCATAAAAAAAAAATGCACAAAAAGTGTTCAAAACACGGAGAAAATCAGTTTTTGGTACAAAATTTTCATTTCATTAGAATCGAATTTTAGTGAAATGTTTAGACGATTTTTGTCTAGTTTTTGATATATATTGTACAAAACCATAAACTAAAGCATATTATACCCAAAAATTACTAATTCCAATTAAATATTTTGAAAAAAATTCAACCGTATACATCCTAATTTATAGTCAAATTTTCATTTTTAAATCTAAAAATAGGCAAAATGATGTGATTTTTAAGGTACAATTTGCATAGTATTTACTGTTCGTATATATCATTTCATGAATTTCATTCACTTTTACATTATATAGTTGAAAACAGTAAGATAAAGCAGTTTTTTATCAACAGTTTCTTATTCGATTGAAAAATAATGAAAAAGATAAGTTTATGTTTTATCATAAAAAAAATGCACAAAAAGTGTTCAAAACACGGAGAAAATCAGTTTTTGGTACAAAATTTTCATTTCATTAGAATCGAATTTTAGTGAAATGTTTAGACGATTTTTGTCTAGTTTTTGATATATATTGTACAAAACCATAAACTAAAGCATATTATACCCAAAAATTACTAATTCCAATTAAATATTTTGAAAAAAATTCAACCGTATACATCCTAATTTATAGTCAAATTTTCATTTTTAAATCTAAAAATAGGCTAAATGATGTGATTTTTAAGGTACAATTTATAGTATTTACTGTTCGTATATATCATTTCATGAATTTCATTCACTTTTACAATATTTTAGGGCTACATTTAAGATTGTCTAAAAATTGGATCTTAAAACATTGAAAAAATCGACTTTTTCCATTAATTTTTTGCCTTACTATGATCGACATTTCAATGAAATTTTACGTCGATTTTTGAATTACTTTGGCATTATATAGTTGAAAACAGTAAGATAAAGCAGTTTTTTATCAACAGTTTCTTATTCGAATGAAAAATATTGAAAAAGATAAGTTCATGTTTTATCATAAGAAAAATGCACAAAAAGTGCTCAAAACACGGAGAAAATCACTTTTTGGTACAAAATTTTCATTTCATTACAATCGAAATTTTAGTGAAATTTTTGGACGATTTTTGTCTAGTTTTCGATATATATTGTACAAAACCATAAACTAAAGCATATTATAGCCAAAAATTACTAATTCCACTTAAATATTTTGAAAAAAATTCAACCGTATAGATCAGGGGTGCTCAGACTTCGGAGACCTTAGGGCAAAATTTGCTAACTATTATCTTTGGCGGGCACAAACACCAAAATTTTCCCCTAATTTATGAACTAAAAATAAATACAAGTGATAGAAGATAATACTCACATTTAATTGCTAGTTGATGGCTTACACTGCTTTAATTCAGCAAGGGCTTTGAAATTTGGCGTGTAATTGGTAACTGTTAGTCTTAAACAGTCATCAAGGTGCTCATCTGTCAAAACAGTCCGGTACTTTGATTTAAGCATCTTCATCTTGGAAAATGCTGATTCACAAAGGTATGTGAGGCAAAAATTGAGGTCAAGTACATAGCACATTTTCTCAGCAGAGGATATTTTTCTTCAGCAAATAAGCTCCAAAAATTGGTACTGAAGGCCCTTGTTTTAATTTCCAGATCATTTTGAAGGAATAAAACTTCTCGTTCTAGGTTAGCTATATCCAATTTAAATAATGCTGATATTTTTGTTGCGATTTCCTCAATATCAACTTTTTCTTCAAATGGAAACCACATAAATTCCACAATAGGTTTTAATTTTTCAAAGTCTATGAAACGTTGCTCAAATTGTTGAATGAGATTCCCTATCTCTTTTGCATAACGGTCTTTGTTAAAATTCTCAAAATTATTTTCTTGGTTAAGTAGCTCTGTCAACATATTAGGGAAGTGTTTCAGTTCCGAACGTTGCAGTTGTGACAAATAGAGTTTTAGAGAATGCTGGAAAGCATTTATAGCACTAATCATTTGAGCAATGTTTTTATCTTTGCCTTGGAGTTCAACATTGAGGTCTCTCAATTTAGCAGTAATATCAGTTAAGAAAGCTAAATCAAGTAACCAAACTTTATTTTCCAACTGATTATAATTATCACCTCTTACAGCCAGAAACTCTTTGATTTCAGTCAGTAAATCCTAAATCGTTGTAAAAATAAGCCCCTGCTGAGCCATCTTACATTAGTGTGCAATAAAAGATCTGTATGTTCAGAATTGCTTTCTTCTAATTGATTCTTAAAGAGACGTCTTTGTAAACTTTTAGCACGGATAGAATTTACAATTTTATATGCAATATCCATAACGTCTTCCATGTTCAAGCTTTTACTACAGAGTGCCTCTTGGTGAATTATGCAATGAAAATTAAGGAAGTTTGGAAAATCTCTGTCATTCTTACAAAGACTAACGAACCCTAAATTGCAACCAATCATTGACGGAGCTCCATCCGTGGTAATGGCTACAAGTTTTTCAATGGGGATTTTATTCTCAATAGTAAACTCTTTAAATACTTTGAAGATGTCTTGTCCCCGAGTCTTCCCCTTCAATGGTATGATATTGAGCAACTCCTCCTTAGCAGTCATGTTTTTAAATACCATTCTTATGAAAATACATAATTGCGCAGTATCAGTAGCATCTGTTGATTCATCGAATTGAAGCGAAAAGGAAATACACTCATCTATGTCTCTCTTTAACTGCATTTTTAAATCTTTACCCATCTCTTCTGTTCGTCGTGTAACAGTGGGTCTGGAAAGTTGCATGTCTTTAATAGCGGAGATTATTTCAGATTTGTTTTTAAACTGATCAAACAACGAGTCTGCTGCATCCAAAAATGCTTCTTTTACAAATGCACCATCATCAAAAGGTTTCATGTGCTTCGTTAAACTGTGACACACTCGGAAAGATGCAATGGTAGCTGCCTTTGATTTCTCAATTTTCTTTGTAAAAACCAATTGTTGGCTGGTAAGTTGGGATTTCAATTCTCTTATTTTTGCCCTGCGTAGTTCACTATTAACTGGGTATCTTGTTTTATAATGATTATGATTAGCTTTAAAATGCCTTTCAACATTATATTTTTTGGCAACAGCTAGAGTAGATTGGCATATTAAGCATATACATTTAGAATTTATGTTTGAGAAAAAGTAAATATCTTCCCATTCACTTTGAAAATTATACGTCCTTATAGTCTTATCACTGGTTCGTGTCGCCATTATGAAGCCCTGTCAATAAAAATAAAATTAAATAATGTAATTTTTAAAAAAAATATTTTGCGATCTAGCCACTAATATCAGAGGCTGAACTTTTACCACTTGAAACTTCAAAATCGGACACGCTGCCGGTCGAAATAATGCTAAACTTTTAATACTAAATGTGAAAACGTCAAATTACGTAAAAAACGACTTAAAAATAGACAAATTTCAAATTCGCATCCACACACAAGATGACACGAACGGGTGAACGGTCGACATGATGCTAAACTTTTAATACTAAATGTGAAAACGTCAAATTACGTAATAAACGACTAAAAAATAGACACATTTCATGTTCGCATCCACACACAAGGTCACGCGGACAGGTCAAACGCGGAACTAAATATCGATCCGCCCACTCATCTTTATAAAATCAATAAAAATTCGAAAAGACACAGAAAGCCTAGCGAGTCGTTTCTAAAATGCCTTCTGATTGGTTGTATTTTCACGAAACACCCAATCAGCCAACTCGATTCATTATATCCGTTGAAATAGAATCGTCGCTTTAAGCGACACAGAAATTGGCGGAGCAAAGCAATGGTTTCAGACATGTTTTAAACATGTATGTGAGCGCTCTGCTCGCATGTAAAAATTCATTTCTAGTAATTTTTATATTGCCAGTTAAGATTTCATTTAGGCCGGCTATTCCAAAATAAACCAGCGGGCACATTCAAATATAGACCTAAAATATTGTAAAAGTGAATGAAATTCATGAAATGATATATACGAACAGTAAATACTATGCAAATTGTAGATTAAAAATCACATCATTTAGCCTATTTTTAGATTTAAAAATGAAAATTTGACTATAAATTAGGATCTATACGGTTGAATTTTTTTCAAAATATTTAATGGAATTAGTAATTTTTGGCTATATATGCTTTAGTTATGGTTTTGTACAATATATATCGAAAAAGACAAAAATCGTCCAAAAAATTCACTAAAATTCGATTCTAATGAAATGAAAATTTTGTACCAGAAACTGATTTTCTCCGTGTTTTGAGCACTTTTTGTGCATTTTTCTTATGATAAAACATGAACTTATCTTTTTCAATATTTTTCATTCGAATAAGAAACTATTGATAAAAAACTGCTTTATCTTACTGTTTTCAACTATATAATGCCAAAGTAATTCAAAAATCGACATAAAATTTCATTCAAATGTCGATCATAGTAAGGCAAAAAATTAATGGAAAAAGTCGATTTTTTGCATGTTTTAAGATCCAATTTTTAGACAATCTTAAATGTATCCCTAAAATATTGTAAAAGTGAATGAAAATCATGAAATGATATATACCAAAAGTAAATACTACGCAAATTGTAGCTTAAAAATCGTATCATTTAGCCTATTTTTAGATTTAAAAATGAAAATTTTACTATAAATTAGGATGCATACGGTTGAATTTTTTTCAAAATATTTAATTGGAATTAGTAATTTTTGGATATAATATGCTTTAGTTTATGGTTTTGTACAATATATATGAAAAACTAGACAAAAATCGTCTAAACATTTCACTAAAATTGGATTCTAATGAAATGAAAATTTTGTACCAAAAAGTGATTTTCTCCGTGTTTTGAGCACTTTTTGTGCATTTTTCTTATGATAAAACATGAACTTATCTTTTTCAATATTTTTCATTCGAATAAGAAACTATTGATAAAAAACTGCTTTATCTTACTGTTTTCAACTATATAATGCCAAAGTAATTCAAAAATCGACATAAAATTTCATTCAAATGTCGATCATAGTAAGGCAAAAAATTAATGGAAAAAGTCGATTTTTTGCATGTTTTAAGATCCAATTTTTAGACAATCTTAAATGTATCCCTAAAATATTGTAAAAGTGAATGAAAATCATGAAATGATATATACCAAAAGTAAATACTACGCAAATTGTAGCTTAAAAATCGTATCATTTAGCCTATTTTTAGATTTAAAAATGAAAATTTTACTATAAATAAGGATGCATACGGTTGAATTTTTTTCAAAATATTTAATTGGAATTGTAATTTTTGGGTATAATATGCTTTAGTTTATGGTTTTGTACAATATATATCAAAAACTAGACAAAAATCGTCTAAACATTTCACTAAAATTGGATTCTAATGAAATGAAAATTTTGTACCAAAAACTGATTTTCTCCGTGTTTTGAACACTTTTTGTGCATTTTTTTTATAATAAAACATAAACTATCTTTTTCATTATTTTTCAATCGAATAAGAAACTGTTGATAAAAAACTGCTTTATCTTACTGTTTTCAACTATATAATGCCAAAGTAATTCAAAAATCGACGTAAAATTTCATTGAAATGTCGATCATAGTAAGGGAAAAAATTAATGGAAAAAGTCGATTTTTTCCATGTTTTAAGATCCAATTTTTAGACAATCTTTAATGTAGACCTAAAATATTGTAAAAGTGAATGAAATTCATGAAATGATATCTACGAACAGTAAATACTATGCAAATTGTAGCTTAAAAATGGTATCATTTAGAATATTTTTAGATTTAAAAATGAAAATTTGACTATAAATTAGTATGTATACGGTTGAATTTTTTCAAAATATTTAACCTGAATTAATAATTTTTGGCTATAATATGCTTTAGTTTATGGTTTTGTACAATATATATCGAAAACTAGACAAAAATCGTCCAAAAATTTCACCAAAATTCGAATCTAATGAAATGAAAATTTTGTACCAAAAACTGATTTTCTCCGTGTTTTGAGCACTTTTGTGTTTTCTTATGATAAAACATGAACTTATCTTTTTCAATATTTTTCATTCGAATAAGAAACTGTTGATAAAAAACTGCTTTATCTTACTGTTTTCAACTATATAATGCCAAAGTAATTCAAAAATCGACGTAAAATTTCATTGAAATGTCGATCATAGTAAGGCAAAAAATTAATGGAAAAAGTCGATTTTTTGCATGTTTTAAGATCCAATTTTTAGACAATCTTAAATGTAGCCCTAAAATATTGTAAAAGTGAATGAAATTCATGAAATGATATATACGAACAGTAAATTATTGTTTTTTTTAAGGAACACCATATTCAAAATTTCAAATTTTCTGAAAGGTGTTTTTTCTGTTTTAAACCGAATTTTCTTCATAATCTTAAATGTACCTTTAAAATATTGTAAAATGGTTTAGAATTTTCTCTTTAATTTATATCATAATTCAATACTAGAGAAAAATTATTTTTAAAAATCCATTTATTTCGACTATTTTAACAAGAAATATTGAAATCCCGTCCAAAATTAAAGTAAGAGGTGGTTGGGGTCTCTTTCAATAATTTTTTAACGATTTTCTAATTTTTGCAAGAAACACCTTTATTTTATTCTGTAAAAAAATAATGTAAATTGAATTAGAAAACCTTCAGAAAATTTTATTGAAAACATAAGTTAATAGATCATAGTTTTTCATTTAATAAAAACGCTATTCAAAACTTCGACTTTTTCGAAAGTTGCTTTTCTCTATGATTTATAACGAAATTTCTATTAAGTGTAAATGTACCGTTAAAATATTGTAAAAATCTTTAGAATTCACTCTTTAATTTATATCATAATTGAATAGTTTAGAAACTCTATTTAAGAAATTCCATTCCTTTCGACTATTTTAACAAGAAGTATTCAAATCACGTCCAAAAATAATGTCTGAGAAGGTTGGATCTCTTTCAATAAATTTCAAACGATTTTCTAATTTTTGGACAGAAACACCTCTAGATTATTGTTTTTTACAAAATATTGTCAAATGAAGTAGTAAATCTTCAAAAAAATTTAATAAAAAATCAAACTTAATATATTATATTTTTTCATTTAAGAAAAACGATATTCAAAATTTCGACTTTTCCGAATGTTTTTTTACTCTTTGTTTTAAACCGAATTTTCTAAATAAGCTTAAATGTAACCTTAAAGTATTGTAAAAAGGCCTACAATTGAGTCTTTGATTTATATCATAATTCAATTGTATAAAAACTTTTTTTTAAAAATCCATTCATTTCGACTATTTTCACAAGATGTATTCAAATCCCGTCCAAAAATAAAGTAGTAGATGGTTGGAACCTTTTCAATAATTTTTTAACGATTTTCTAATTTTTCGCCAGAAATATCTTTATTTTATTGTTTTGCACAAATTATTGTCAAATGAAGTAGAAAATCTTCAAAAATTTTACTCAAAAAGATAACTTTATAGATTATTGTTTTTCATTTAAGGAACACCATATTCAAAATTTCAAATTTTGTGAAAGGTGCTTTTTTCTGTTTTAAACCGAATTTTCTTCATAATCTTAGATGTACCCTTCAAATGTTGTAAAATGGTTTAAAATTTTCTCATTAATTTATTTCATATTTCAAGAGTAGAGAAAATTTATTTAAAAATTCCATTCATTTCCACTATTCTAACAAGAAATATTGAAATCCCGTCCAAAATTAAAGTAAGAGATGGTTGGGTCTCTTTCAATAATTTTGTAGCGATTTTCTAATTTTTTCAAGAAACACCTTTATTTTATTCTGTAAAAAAACAATGTAAATTGAAGTAGAAAACCTTTAGAAAATTTTATTGAAAACATAAGTTAGTAGATCATAGTTTTCCATTTAATAAAAACGCTATTAAAAATTTCGGCTTTTTCGAAAGTTGCTTTTCTCTATGTTTTATAACGAAATTTCTATTAATTGTAAATGTACCCTTAAAATATTGTAAAAATCTTTAGAATTTACTCGTTAATTTATATCATAATTGAATAGTTTAGAAACTCTATTTAAGAAATTCTATTCCTTTCGACTATTTTAACAAGAAGTATTCAAATCACGTGCAAAAATAATGTCTGAGAAGGTTGGATCTCTTTCAATAAATTTCAAACGATTTTCTAATTTTTGGAAAGAAACACCTCTAGATTATTGTTTTTTACAAAATAATGTCAAATGAAGTAGTATATCTTCAAAAAATTTTAATAAAAAATCAAACTTAATATATTATATTTTTTTTTTAAGAAAAACGATATTCAAAATTTCGACTTTTCCGAATGTTGATTTTACTCTTTGTTTTAAACCGAATTTTCTAAATAAGCTTAAATGTAATCTTAAAGTATTGTAAAAAGGCCTACAATTGACACTTTGATTTATATCATAATTGAATAGTATAAAAACTTTTTTTTTTAATCCTTTTTATTTCGACTATTTTCACAAGATGTATTCAAATCCCGTCCAAAAATAAAGTCGGAGATGGTTGGATCCTTTTCAATAATTTTTAAACGATTTTCTAATTTTTCGCCAGAAATATCTTTATTTTATTGTTTTGTACAAATTATTGTCAAATGAAGTAGAAAATCTTCAAAAATTTTATTTAAAAAGATAACTTAATAGATTATTGTTTTTTTTTAAGGAACACCATATTCAAAATTTCAAATTTTCTGAAAGGTGCTTTTTTCTGTTTTAAACCGAATTTTCTTCATAATCTTAAATGTACCTTTAAAATATTGTAAAATGGTTTAGAATTTTCTCTTTAATTTATATCATAATTCAATACTAGAGAAAAATTATTTTTAAAAATCCATTTATTTCGACTATTTTAACAAGAAATATTGAAATCCCGTCCAAAATTAAAGTAAGAGGTGGTTGGGGTCTCTTTCAATAATTTTGTAACGATTTTCTAATTTTTGCAAGAAACACCTTTATTTTATTCTGTAAAAAAATAATGTAAATTGAATTAGAAAACATTCAGAAAATTTTATTGAAAACATAAGTTAATAGATTATAGTTTTTCATTTAATAAAAACGCTATTCAAAACTTCGACTTTTTCGAAAGTTGCTTTTCTCTATGATTTATAACGAAATTTCTATTAAGTGTAAATGTACCGTTAAAATATTGTAAAAATCTTTAGAATTCACTCTTTAATTTATATCATAATTGAATAGTTTAGAAACTCTATTTAAGAAATTCCATTCCTTTCGACTATTTTAACAAGAAGTATTCAAATCACGTCTAAAAATAATGTCTGAGAAGGTTGGATCTCTTTCAATAAATTTCAAACGATTTTCTAATTTTTGGACAGAAACACCTCAAGATTATTGTTTTTTACAAAATATTGTCAAATGAAGTAGTAAATCTTCAAAAAAATTTAATAAAAAATCAAACTTAATATATTATATTTTTTCATTTAAGAAAAACGATATTCAAAATTTCGACTTTTCCGAATGTTTTTTTACTCTTTGTTTTAAACCGAATTTTCTAAATAAGCTTAAATGTAACCTTAAAGTATTGTAAAAAGGCCTACAATTGACTCTTTGATTTATATCATAATTCAATTGTATAAAAACTTTTTTTTAAAAATCCATTCATTTCGACTATTTTCACAAGATGTATTCAAATCCCGTCCAAAAATAAAGTAGTAGATGGTTGGAACCTTTTCAATAATTTTTTAACGATTTTCTAATTTTTCGCCAGAAATATCTTTATTTTATTGTTTTGTACAAATTATTGTCAAATGAAGTAGAAAATCTTCAAAAATTTTACTCAAAAAGATAACTTTATAGATTATTGTTTTTCATTTAAGGAACACCATATTCAAAATTTCAAATTTTGTGAAAGGTGCTTTTTTCTGTTTTAAACCGAATTTTCTTCATAATCTTAGATGTACCCTTCAAATGTTGTAAAATGGTTTAAAATTTTCTCATTAATTTATTTCATATTTCAATAGTAGAGAAAATTTATTTAAAAATTCCATTCATTTCCACTATTCTAACAAGAAATATTGAAATCCCGTCCAAAATTAAAGTAAGAGATGGTTGGGTCTCTTTCAATAATTTTGTAGCGATTTTCTAATTTTTTCAAGAAACACCTTTATTTTATTCTGTAAAAAAACAATGTAAATTGAAGTAGAAAACCTTTAGAAAATTTTATTGAAAACATAAGTTAGTAGATCATAGTTTTCCATTTAATAAAAACGCTATTAAAAATTTCGGCTTTTTCGAAAGTTGCTTTTCTCTATGTTTTATAACGAAATTTCTATTAATTGTAAATGTACCCTTAAAATATTGTAAAAATCTTTAGAATTTACTCGTTAATTTATATCATAATTGAATAGTTTAGAAACTCTATTTAAGAAATTCTATTCCTTTCGACTATTTTAACAAGAAGTATTCAAATCACGTGCAAAAATAATATCTGAGAAGGTTGGATCTCTTTCAATAAATTTCAAACGATTTTCTAATTTTTGGAAAGAAACACCTCTAGATTATTGTTTTTTACAAAATAATGTCAAATGAAGTAGTATATCTTCAAAAAATTTTAATAAAAAATCAAACTTAATATATTATATTTTTTTTTTAAGAAAAACGATATTCAAAATTTCGACTTTTCCGAATGTTGATTTTACTCTTTGTTTTAAACCGAATTTTCTAAATAAGCTTAAATGTAATCTTAAAGTATTGTAAAAAGGCCTACAATTGACACTTTGATTTATATCATAATTGAATAGTATAAAAACTTTTTTTTTTAAATCCTTTTTATTTCGACTATTTTCACAAGATGTATTCAAATCCCGTCCAAAAATAAAGTCGGAGATGGTTGGATCCTTTTCAATAATTTTTAAACGATTTTCTAATTTTTCGCCAGAAATATCTTTATTTTATTGTTTTGTACAAATTATTGTCAAATGAAGTAGAAAATCTTCAAAAATTTTATTTAAAAAGATAACTTAATAGATTATTGTTTTTTTTTAAGGAACACCATATTCAAAATTTCAAATTTTCTGAAAGGTGCTTTTTTCTGTTTTAAACCGAATTTTCTTCATAATCTTAAATGTACCTTTAAAATATTGTAAAATGGTTTAGAATTTTCTCTTTAATTTATATCATAATTCAATACTAGAGAAAAATTATTTTTAAAAATCCATTTATTTCGGCTATTTTAACAAGAAATATTGAAATCCCGTCCAAAATTAAAGTAAGAGGTGGTTGGGGTCTCTTTCAAATTTTCATTTTTAAATCTAAAAATAGGCTAAATGATGTGATTTTTAAGCTACAATTTGCATAGTATTTACTCTTCGTATATATCATTTCATGAATTTCATTCACTTTTACAATATTTTAGGGCTACATTTAAGATTGTCTAAAAATTGGATCTTAAAACATGCAAAAAATCGACTTTTTCCATTAATTTTTTGCCTTACTATGATCGACATTTCAATGAAATTTTACGTCGATTTTTGAATTACTTTGGCATTATATAGTTGAAAACAGTAAGATAAAGCAGTTTTTTATCAACAGTTTCTTATTCGATTGAAAAATAATGAAAAAGATAAGTTCATGTTTTATCATAAAAAAAATGCACAAAAAGTGTTCAAAACACGGAGAAAATCAGTTTTTGGTACAAAATTTTCATTTCATTAGAATCGAATTTTAGTGAAATGTTTAGACGATTTTTGTCTAGTTTTTGATATATATTGTACAAAACCATAAACTAAAGCATATTATACCCAAAAATTACTAATTCCAATTAAATATTTTGAAAAAAATTCAACCGTATACATCCTAATTTATAGTCAAATTTTCATTTTTAAATCTAAAAATAGGCAAAATGATGTGATTTTTAAGGTACAATTTGCATAGTATTTACTGTTCGTATATATCATTTCATGAATTTCATTCACTTTTACATTATATAGTTGAAAACAGTAAGATAAAGCAGTTTTTTATCAACAGTTTCTTATTCGATTGAAAAATAATGAAAAAGATAAGTTTATGTTTTATCATAAAAAAAATGCACAAAAAGTGTTCAAAACACGGAGAAAATCAGTTTTTGGTACAAAATTTTCATTTCATTAGAATCGAATTTTAGTGAAATGTTTAGACGATTTTTGTCTAGTTTTTGATATATATTGTACAAAACCATAAACTAAAGCATATTATACCCAAAAATTACTAATTCCAATTAAATATTTTGAAAAAAATTCAACCGTATACATTCTAATTTATAGTCAAATTTTCATTTTTAAATCTAAAAATAGGCTAAATGATGTGATTTTTAAGGTACAATTTACATAGTATTTACTGTTCGTATATATCATTTCATGAATTTCATTCACTTTTACAATATTTTAGGGCTACATTTAAGATTGTCTAAAAATTGGATCTTAAAACATTGAAAAAATCGACTTTTTCCATTAATTTTTTGCCTTACTATGATCGACATTTCAATGAAATTTTACGTCGATTTTTGAATTACTTTGGCATTATATAGTTGAAAACAGTAAGATAAAGCAGTTTTTTATCAACAGTTTCTTATTCGAATGAAAAATATTGAAAAAGATAAGTTCATGTTTTATCATAAGAAAAATGCACAAAAAGTGCTCAAAACACGGAGAAAATCACTTTTTGGTACAAAATCTTCATTTCATTACAATCGAAATTTTTGTGAAATGTTTGGACGATTTTTGTCTAGTTTTCGATATATATTGTACAAAACCATAAACTAAAGCATATTATAGCCAAAAATTACTAATTCCACTTAAATATTTTGAAAAAAATTCAACCGTATAGATCAGGGGTGCTCAGACTTCGGAGACCTTAGGGCAAAATTTGCTAACTATTATCTTTGGCGGGCACAAACACCAAAATTTTCCCCTAATTTATGAACTAAAAATAAATACAAGTGATAGAAGATAATACTCACATTTAATTGCTAGTTGATGGCTTACACTGCTTTAATTCAGCAAGGGCTTTGAAATTTGGCGTGTAATTGGTAACTGTTAGTCTTAAACAGTCATCAAGGTGCTCATCTGTCAAAACAGTCCGGTACTTTGATTTAAGCATCTTCATCTTGGAAAATGCTGATTCACAAAGGTATGTGGAGGCAAAAATTGAGGTCAAGTACATAGCACATTTTCTCAGCAGAGGATATTTTTCTTCAGCAAATAAGCTCCAAAAATTGGTACTGAAGGCCCTTGTTTTAATTTCCAGATCATTTTGAAGGAATAAAACTTCTCGTTCTAGGTTAGCTATATCCAATTTAAATAATGCTGATATTTTTGTTGCGATTTCCTCAATATCAACTTTTTCTTCAAATGGAAACCACATAAATTCCACAATAGGTTTTAATTTTTCAAAGTCTATGAAACGTTGCTCAAATTGTTGAATGAGATTCCCTATCTCTTTTGCATAACGGTCTTTGTTAAAATTCTCAAAATTATTTTCTTGGTTAAGTAGCTCTGTCAACATATTAGGGAAGTGTTTCAGTTCCGAACGTTGCAGTTGTGACAAATAGAGTTTTAGAGAATGCTGGAAAGCATTTATAGCACTAATCATTTGAGCAATGTTTTTATCTTTGCCTTGGAGTTCAACATTGAGGTCTCTCAATTTAGCAGTAATATCAGTTAAGAAAGCTAAATCAAGTAACCAAACTTTATTTTCCAACTGATTATAATTATCACCTCTTACAGCCAGAAACTCTTTGATTTCAGTCAGTAAATCGCTAAATCGTTGTAAAAATAAGCCCCTGCTGAGCCATCTTACATTAGTGTGCAATAAAAGATCTGTATGTTCAGAATTGCTTTCTTCTAATTGATTCTTAAAGAGACGTCTTTGTAAACTTTTAGCACGGATAGAATTTACAATTTTATATGCAATATCCATAACGTCTTCCATGTTCAAGCTTTTACTACAGAGTGCCTCTTGGTGAATTATGCAATGAAAATTAAGGAAGTTTGGAAAATCTCTGTCATTCTTACAAAGACTAACGAACCCTAAATTGCAACCAATCATTGACGGAGCTCCATCCGTGGTAATGGCTACAAGTTTTTCAATGGGGATTTTATTCTCAATAGTAAACTCTTTAAATACTTTGAAGATGTCTTGTCCCCGAGTCTTCCCCTTCAATGGTATGATATTGAGCAACTCCTCCTTAGCAGTCATGTTTTTAAATACCATTCTTATGAAAATACATAATTGCGCAGTATCAGTAGCATCTGTTGATTCATCGAATTGAAGCGAAAAGGAAATACACTCATCTATGTCTCTCTTTAACTGCATTTTTAAATCTTTATCCATCTCTTCTGTTCGTCGTGTAACAGTGGGTCTGGAAAGTTGCATGTCTTTAATAGCGGAGATTATTTCAGATTTGTTTTTAAACTGATCAAACAACGAGTCTGCTGCATCCAAAAATGCTTCTTTTACAAATTATACGTCCTTATAGTCTTATCACTGGTTCGTGTCGCCATTATGAAGCCCTGTCAATAAAAATAAAATTAAATAATGTAATTTTTAAAAAAAATATTTTGCGATCTAGCCACTAATATCAGAGGCTGAACTTTTACCACTTGAAACTTCAAAATCGGACACGCTGCCGGTCGAAATAATGCTAAACTTTTAATACTAAATGTGAAAACGTCAAATTACGTAAAAAACGACTTAAAAATAGACAAATTTCAAATTCGCATCCACACACAAGATGACACGAACGGGTGAACGGTCGACATGATGCTAAACTTTTAATACTAAATGTGAAAACGTCAAATTACGTAATAAACGACTAAAAAATAGACACATTTCATGTTCGCATCCACACACAAGGTCACGCGGACAGGTCAAACGCGGAACTAAATATCGATCCGCCCACTCATCTTTATAAAATCAATAAAAATTCGAAAAGACACAGAAAGCCTAGCGAGTCGTTTCTAAAATGCCTTCTGATTGGTTGTATTTTCACGAAACACCCAATCAGCCAACTCGATTCATTATATCCGTTGAAATAGAATCGTCGCTTTAAGCGACACAGAAATTGGCGGAGCAAAGCAATGGTTTCAGACATGTTTTAAACATGTATGTGAGCGCTCTGCTCGCATGTAAAAATTCATTTCTAGTAATTTTTATATTGCCAGTTAAGATTTCATTTAGGCCGGCTATTCCAAAATAAACCAGCGGGCACATTCAAATATAGACCTAAAATATTGTAAAAGTGAATGAAATTCATGAAATGATATATACGAACAGTAAATACTATGCAAATTGTAGATTAAAAATCACATCATTTAGCCTATTTTTAGATTTAAAAATGAAAATTTGACTATAAATTAGGATCTATACGGTTGAATTTTTTTCAAAATATTTAAATGGAATTAGTAATTTTTGGCTATAATATGCTTTAGTTCATGGTTTTGTACAATATATATCGAAAACAAGACAAAACTCGTCCAAACATTTCAACTATATAATACCAAAGTAATTAAAAAATCGACGTAAAATTTCATTGAAATGTCGATCATAGTAAGGCAAAAAATTAATGGAAAAAGTCGATTTTCTCCATGTTTTAAGATCCAATGGTATCATTTAGAATATTTTTAGATTTAAAAATTAAAATTTCACTATAAATTAGTATCTATACGGTTGAATTTTTTTCAAAATATTTAACTGGAATTAGTAATTTTTGGCTATAGTATGCTTTAGTTTATGGTTTTGTACAATATATATCGAAAACTAGACAAAAATCGTCCAAAAAATTCACTAAAATTCGATTCTAATGAAATGAAAATTTTGTACCAGAAACTGATTTTCTCCGTGTTTTGAGCACTTTTTGTACATTTTTCTTATGATAAAACATGAACTTATCTTTTTCAATATTTTTCATTCGAATAAGAAACTATTGATAAAAAACTGCTTTATCTTACTGTTTTCAACTATATAATGCCAAAGTAATTCAAAAATCGACATAAAATTTCATTCAAATGTCGATCATAGTAAGGCAAAAAATTAATGAAAAAAGTCGATTTTTTGCATGTTTTAAGATCCAATTTTTAGACAATCTTAAATGTATCCCTAAAATATTGTAAAAGTGAATGAAAATCATGAAATGATATATACCAAAAGTAAATACTACGCAAATTGTAGCTTAAAAATCGTATCATTTAGCCTATTTTTAGATTTAAAAATGAAAATTTTACTATAAATTAGGATGCATACGGTTGAATTTTTTTCAAAATATTTAATTGGAATTAGTAATTTTTGGGTATAATATGCTTTAGTTTATGGTTTTGTACAATATATATGAAAAACTAGACAAAAATCGTCTAAACATTTCACTAAAATTGGATTCTAATGAAATGAAAATTTTGTACCAAAAACTGATTTTCTCCGTGTTTTGAGCACTTTTTGTGCATTTTTTTTATGATAAAACATAAACTTATCTTTTTCATTATTTTTCTTTCGAATAAGAAACTATTCATAAAAAACTGCTTTATCTTACTGTTTTCAACTATATAATGCCAAAGTAATTCAAAAATCGACATAAAATTTCATTGAAATGTCGATCATAGTAAGGCAAAAAATTAATGGAAAAAGTCGATTTTTTGCATGTTTTAAGATCCAATTTTTAGACAATCTTAAATGTATCCCTAAAATATTGTAAAAGTGAATGAAAATCATGAAATGATATATACCAAAAGTAAATACTACGCAAATTGTAGCTTAAAAATCGTATCATTTAGCCTATTTTTAGATTTAAAAATGAAAATTTTACTATAAATTAGGATGCATACGGTTGAATTTTTTTCAAAATATTTAATTGGAATTAGTAATTTTTGGGTATAATATGCTTTAGTTTATGGTTTTGTACAATATATATGAAAAACTAGACAAAAATCGTCTAAACATTTCACTAAAATTGGATTCTAATGAAATGAAAATTTTGTACCAAAAACTGATTTTCTCCGTGTTTTGAGCACTTTTTGTGCATTTTTCTTATGATAAAACATGAACTTATCTTTTTCAATATTTTTCATTCGAATAAGAAACTGTTGATAAAAAACTGCTTTATCTTACTGTTTTCAACTATATAATGCCAAAGTAATTCAAAAATCGACATAAAATTTCATTCAAATGTCGATCATAGTAAGGCAAAAAATTAATGGAAAAAGTCGATTTTTTGCATGTTTTAAGATCCAATTTTTAGACAATCTTAAATGTAGCCCTAAAATATTGTAAAAGTGAATGAAATTCATGAAATGATATATACGAACAGTAAATACTATGCAAATTGTAGCTTAAAAATCACATCATTTAGCCTATTTTTAGATTTAAAAATGAAAATTTGACTATAAATTAGGATCTATACGGTTGAATTTTTTTCAAAATATTTAAGTGGAATTAGTAATTTTTGGCTATAATATGCTTTAGTTTATGGTTTTGTACAATATATATCGAAAACTAGACAAAAATCGTCCAAACATTTCACAAAAATTCGATTGTAATGAAATGAAGATTTTGTACCAAAAAGTGATTTTCTCCGTGTTTTGAGCACTTTTTGTGCATTTTTCTTATGATAAAACATGAACTTATCTTTTTCAATATTTTTCATTCGAATAAGAAACTGTTGATAAAAAAACTGCTTTATCTTACTGTTTTCAACTATATAATGCCAAAGTAATTCAAAAATCGACGTAAAATTTCATTGAAATGTCGATCATAGTAAGGCAAAAAATTAATGGAAAAAGTCGATTTTTTGCATGTTTTAAGATCCAATTTTTAGACAATCTTAAATGTAGCCCTAAAATATTGTAAAAGTGAATGAAATTCATGAAATGATATATACGAACAGTAAATACTATGCAAATTGTAGCTTAAAAATCACATCATTTAGCCTATTTTTAGATTTAAAAATGAAAATTTGACTATAAATTAGGATCTATACGGTTGAATTTTTTTCAAAATATTTAAGTGGAATTAGTAATTTTTGGGTATAATATGCTTTAGTTTATGGTTTTGTACAATATATATCAAAAACTAGACAAAAATCGTCTAAACATTTCACTAAAATTCGATTCTAATGAAATGAAAATTTTGTACCAAAAACTGATTTTCTCCGTGTTTTGAACACTTTTTGTGCATTTTTTTATGATAAAACATAAACTTATCTTTTTCATTATTTTTCAATCGAATAAGAAACTGTTGATAAAAAACTGCTTTATCTTACTGTTTTCAACTATATAATGCCAAAGTAATTCAAAAATCGACGTAAAATTTCATTGAAATGTCGATCATAGTAAGGAAAAAATTAATGGAAAAAGTCGATTTTTTCCATGTTTTAAGATCCATTTTTAGACAATCTTTAAATAGACCTAAAATATTGTAAAAGTGAATGAAATTCATGAAATGATATATACGAATAGTAAATACTATGCAAATTGTAGCTTAAAAATGGTATCATTTAGAATATTTTTAGATTTAAAAATGAAAATTTGACTATAAATTAGTATGTATACGGTTGAATTTTTTTCAAAATATTTAACCTGAATTAGTAATTTTTGGCTATAATATGCTTTAGTTTATGGTTTTGTACAATATATATCGAAAACTAGACAAAAATCGTCCAAAAATTTCACTAAAATTTCGATTGTAATGAAATGAAAATTTTGTACCAAAAAGTGATTTTCTCCGTGTTTTGAGCACTTTTTGTGCATTTTTCTTATGATAAAACATGAACGTATCTTTTTCAATATTTTTCATTCGAATAAGAAACTGTTGATAAAAAACTGCTTTATCTTACTGTTTTCAACTATATAATGCCAAAGTAATTCAAAAATCGACGTAAAATTTCATTGAAATGTCGATCATAGTAAGGCAAAAAATTAAAGGAAAAAGTCGATTTTTTCCATGTTTTAAGATCCAATTTTTAGACAATCTTTAATGTAGCCGTAAAATATTGTAAAAGTGAATGAAATTCATGAAATGATATATACAAAAGTAAATACTACGCAAATTGTAGCTTAAAAATCGTATCATTTAGCCTATTTTTAGATTTAAAAATGAAAATTTTACTATAAATTAGGATGCATACGGTTGAATTTTTTTCAAAATATTTAATTGGAATTAGTAATTTTTGGGTATAATATGCTTTAGTTTATGGTTTTGTACAATATATATGAAAAACTAGACAAAAATCGTGTAAACATTTCACTAAAATTGGATTCTAATGAAATGAAAATTTTGTACCAAAAACTGATTTTCTCCGTGTTTTGAGCACTTTTTGTGCATTTTTCTTATGATAAAACATGAACTTATCTTTTTCAATATTTTTCATTCGAATAAGAAACTGTTGATAAAAAACTGCTTTATCTTACTGTTTTCAACTATATAATGCCAAAGTAATTCAAAAATCGACATAAAATTTCATTCAAATGTCGATCATAGTAAGGCAAAAAATTAATGGAAAAAGTCGATTTTTTGCATGTTTTAAGATCCAATTTTAGACAATCTTAAATGTAGCCCTAAAATATTGTAAAAGTGAATGAAATTCATGAAATGATATATACGAAACAGTAAATACTATGCAAATTGTAGCTTAAAAATCACATCATTTAGCCTATTTTTAGATTTAAAAATGAAAATTTGACTAAATTAGGATCTATACGGTTGAATTTTTTTCAAAATATTTAAGTGGAATTAGTAATTTTTGGCTATAATATGCTTTAGTTTATGGTTTTGTACAATATATATCGAAAACTAGACAAAAATCGTCCAAACATTTCACAAAAATTCGATTGTAATGAAATGAAGATTTTGTACCAAAAAGTGATTTTCTCCGTGTTTTGAGCACTTTTTGTGCATTTTTCTTATGATAAAACATGAACTTATCTTTTTCAATATTTTTCATTCGAATAAGAAACTGTTGAAAAAAACTGCTTTATCTTACTGTTTTCAACTATATAATGCCAAAGTAATTCAAAAATCGACGTAAAATTTCATTGAAATGTCGATCATAGTAAGGCAAAAAAATTAATGGAAAAAGTCGATTTTTTGCATGTTTTAAGATCCAATTTTTAGACAATCTTAAATGTAGCCCTAAAATATTGTAAAAGTGAATGAAATTCATGAAATGATATATACGAACAGTAAATACTATGCAAATTGTAGCTTAAAAATCACATCATTTAGCCTTTTTAGATTTAAAAATGAAATTTGACTATAAATTAGGATCTATACGGTTGAATTTTTTTCAAAATATTTAAGTGGAATTAGTAATTTTTGGTATAATATGCTTTAGTTTATGGTTTTGTACAATATATATCAAAAACTAGACAAAAATCGTCAAACATTTCACTAAAATTCGATTCTAATGAAATGAAAATTTTGTACCAAAAACTGATTTTCTCCGTGTTTTGAACACTTTTTGTGCATTTTTTTTATGATAAAACATAACTTATCTTTTTCATTATTTTTCATCGAATAAGAAACTGTTGATAAAAAACTGCTTTATCTTACTGTTTTCAACTATATAATGCCAAAGTAATTCAAAAATCGACGTAAAATTTCATTGAAATGTCGATCATAGTAAGGGAAAAAATTAATGGAAAAAGTCGATTTTTTCCATGTTTTAAGATCCAGTTTTAGACAATCTTAATATAGACCTAAAATATTGTAAAAGTGAATGAAATTCATGAAATGATATATACGAATAGTAAATACTATGCAAATTGTAGCTTAAAAATGGTATCATTTAGAATATTTTTAGATTTAAAAATGAAAATTTGACTATAAATTAGTATGTATACGGTTGAATTTTTTTCAAAATATTTAACCTGAATTAGTAATTTTTGGCTATAATATGCTTTAGTTTATGGTTTTGTACAATATATATCGAAAAACTAGACAAAAATCTTCCAAAAATTTCACTAAAATTCGAATCTAATGAAATGAAAATTTGTACCAAAAACTGATTTTCTCCGTGTTTTGAGCACTTTTTGTGCATTTTTCTTATGATAAAACATGAACGTATCTTTTTCATATTTTTCATTCGAATAAGAAACTGTTGATAAAAAACTGCTTTATCTTACTGTTTTCAACTATATAATGCCAAAGTAATTCAAAAATCGACATAAAATTTCATTGAAATGTCGATCATAGTAAGGCAAAAAATTAATGGAAAAAGTCGATTTTTGCATGTTTTAAGATCCAATTTTTAGACAATCTTAAATGTAGCCCTAAAATATTGTAAAAGTGAATGAAATTCATGAAATGATATATACGAACAGTAAATTTGTTTTTTTTAAGCAACACCATATTCAAAATTTCAAATTTTCTGAAAGGTGCTTTTTTCTGTTTAAACCGAATTTTCTTCATAATCTTAAATGTACCTTTAAAATATTGTAAAATGGTTTAGAATTTTCTCTTTAATTTATATCATAATTCAATACTAGAGAAAATTATTTTTAAAAATCCATTTATTTCGACTATTTTAACAAGAAATATTGAAATCCCGTCCAAAATTAAAGTAAGAGGTGGTTGGGGCTCTTTCAATAATTTTGTAACGATTTTCTAATTTTTGCAAGAAACACCTTTATTTTATTCTGTAAAAAAATAATGTAAATGAATTAGAAAACCTTCAGAAAATTTTATTGAAAACATAAGTTAATAGATCATAGTTTTTCATTTAATAAAAACGCTATTCAAAACTTCGACTTTTTCGAAAGTTGCTTTTCTCTATGATTTATAACGAAATTTCTATTAAGTGTAAATGTACCGTTAAAATATTGTAAAAATCTTTAGAATTCACTCTTTAATTTATATAATAATGAATAGTTTAGAAACTCTATTTAAGAAATTCTATTCCTTTCGACTATTTTAACAAGAAGTATTCAAATCACGTGCAAAAATAAATCTGAGAAGGTTGGATCTCTTTCAATAAATTTCAAACGATTTTCTAATTTTTGGAAAGAAACACCTCTAGATTATTGTTTTTTACAAAATAATGTCAAATGAAGTAGTATATCTTCAAAAAATTTTAATAAAAAATCAAACTTAATATATATATTTTTTTTTAAAAAAACGATATTCAAAATTTCGACTTTTCCGAATGTTGATTTTACTCTTTGTTTTAAACCGAATTTTCTAAATAAGCTTAAATGTAATCTTAAAGTATTGTAAAAAGGCCTACAATTGACACTTTGATTTATATCATAATTGAATAGTATAAAAACTTTTTTTTTTAAATCCTTTTATTTCGACTATTTTCACAAGATGTATTCAAATCCCGTCCAAAAATAAAGTCGGAGATGGTTGGATCCTTTTCAATAATTTTTAAACGATTTTCTAATTTTTCGCCAGAAATATCTTTATTTTATTGTTTTGTACAAATTATTGTCAAATGAAGTAGAAAATCTTCAAAAATTTTATTTAAAAAGATAACTTAATAGATTATTGTTTTTTTTTTAAGGAACACCATATCAAAATTTCAAATTTTCTGAAAGGTGCTTTTTCTGTTTTAAACCGAATTTTCTTCATAATCTTAAATGTACCTTTAAAATATTGTAAAATGGTTTAGAATTTTCTCTTTTAATTTATATCATAATTCAATACTAGAGAAAATTATTTTAAAATCCATTTATTTCGGCTATTTTAACAAGAAATATTGAATCCCGTCCAAAAATTAAAGTAAGAGGTGGTTGGGGTCTCTTTCAAATTTTCATTTTTAAATCTAAAAATAGGCTAAATGATGTGATTTTTAAGCTACAATTTGCATAGTATTTACTCTTCGTATATATCATTTCATGAATTTCATTCACTTTTACAATATTTTAGGGCTACATTTAAGATTGTCTAAAAATTGGATCTTAAAACATGCAAAAAATCGACTTTTTCATTAATTTTTTGCCTTACTATGATCGACATTTCAATGAAATTTTACGTCGATTTTTGAATTACTTTGGCATTATATAGTTGAAAACAGTAAGATAAAGCAGTTTTTTATCAACAGTTTCTTATTCGATTGAAAAATAATGAAAAAGATAAGTTCATGTTTTATCATAAAAAAATGCACAAAAAGTGTTCAAAACACGGAAGAAAATCAGTTTTTGGTACAAAATTTTCATTTCATTAGAATCGAATTTTAGTGAAATGTTTAGACGATTTTT
>JAJOZX010015928.1:0-27500 GCA_023014485.1 Bathynomus jamesi
CTGCTGCGCATTGCTCACATCCCCAACCATAGAGGAAGGAGTTTGAGTATTACATATGACAGACCCCATTATGTGAATGTCGCAACTAATTTAATAACCAATATCACAATATATATAAGAACGATTGAGGGCGAAAACTTCCCATTCGGTAACGGGAGCTTAACAGTGAAGCTACACTTTCGACGCACTGAGTTATAATGGATAGAAAGCCTTTCACCGTCTATCGAGGGATGCGATACCAGCGCGGTAGTGGACTTGGATCCATTTTTTCATCCATACTACGTACGGCTGTTCCTTTGCTGAAGAGGGGTGCCAGATACCTTGGAAGGAAAGCGCTACAATCAGGCCTTAACACTGCAGAAGACATATTGGCCGGGGCTAAACCTAAAGAAGCCCTAAAAAAACATTTAAAGCGTACACGGAACGAAATCATCAAAGATGCAAAGAGAAAAATGCGTGGTGGCGGGAAGAAGAGGGCTCCCCGGAAGAAGAAGGGGTCACGTGGTATTAAACGTAAAAGGCTATCAAAAAAGAAATGCTGTAAGCGAATGAAACCTATGGTTGACCACTTTTTTGACTGATATAAGCTAAGGATATTGATCTCATGAATCATAGTTTGTTTACCACTTGTCGAGAGAGGAGTCACTATTTCGCCATGGCACGCTTCATCCACCCATGTAGTTCACAATGCTGTAAGTCGGAGCTGTCCTTTTTTGAGCTCCCGCCAACCCAAGTTTCTATTGAGCACAGTGACTTTATTACAATTAACCCTTTAAACACAATTAGTTCCCCGAGTGCACCTATAGAATTCGTGATACCCAGCTCAGGTCCTTACTTTTTTGATCCAAGCTGTGTGCACATGTACGCTAAGCTACGTATAGCCCATTCTGATGGAACGGCCTGCGATGACAAATATGCTGTATACCCTGAAACAAACTTTCTGCACGCCATATTCAACCAGTGTGACGTATATTTAAATCAGACCAACATATCGGCAGGCACGGGGTACTATCATCTACGAGCCTATTTGGAAAATGTCCTCAACTTTTCCAAAGAAGCGAAGGCTACCTTTTTAAGTGCGGAGGGATATTATCAAACTAAAGATGAAAATAGTATAAAGGACAAATTTAAAAATTCTAAAAAGAAAATATACGAGTGTTTTGGACGGTTGCACACAGATTTCACTTTCCAGGAGAAGTTGCTTGTGAACGGGGTGGATATGAAAATAAAGCTCACCCGCACGAGTCCTGAGATCTGCTTAAATCTGGATGCGAATCAAGAAGAGGGTGCAAAGTCCGTTGTGGTTCACATTATGGACACATACCTCCGCGTACGGCGAGTGAAATTAAGTTCACCAAAACAACTAGAAATTGAGAAAAATTTACTAAACGCTACAGTGAAATATCCTATTAACAGAGTGCAGATCAAACTATATACGGTTCCTGCAGGGTTGGCATCGAAGCAGATAGAAAACATTGCCCTGGGAAATCTTCCTAAAAGGATATTAATCGGCATGCAGGACCACGCTTCGGTGAATGGAAAATATAAAAAGAGTGCCTTTAAATTCGAGAATTTCGGACTTAAAAATATAACTCTATACGTTAATGGCACTGCTTTGGGTGGAACAATGGGTACGGACTATTCATCAGACGCTGTGTTACCTCTTTGTGCCAGAGCCTATAGTAATCTGACCCATATTGCAGGTGATTGTGATGAGCTTGGTAATGGGGTAACGCAGGAAGAATTCATTGATCAATTTAACCTTTATCCGTTTGACATTACACCTGACTTATCTGCTAGCGTAAATACCCATTTAACACCACAGCAGAGCGGTAACATCTCAGTGCGGCTGGAATTCGCCAAGCCTATAGACGCTCCTATTAGTGTACTAGTATATCTCGAATCGCAAGCCCTAATAGAAGTAGATAGATTTAGAAGCGTTATCACTGACTTTTAAAATGGATGCTAATACACTTCAGAAAGTAATGGAGCGAGTCACACGTTCCAAATTTATCGGCGTGTTTGCGAAGAATGAAACATTGAGTTTGCCAAGTACGCGAGAATGCGGTAGTCTTATTGTGAACACAGACATCATCGGTAATGAAGGGATTCACTGGATCGCTGTCTATTTTAAAAATAGACAGCGCCTGTACTATTTTGATTCACTCGGTACTCAACCCTGGAGTGACCCTATTATTGTAAAATTTCTCGCTCAGTTACATATTCCCGAAGTTGTATGGAACCCATTTCGTATGCAGGGATATTTTACTAATGTTTGCGGAATGTACTGTGTCTCATTTCTCATGCATATGTCAAATGATAAAGAATTTATAAATTTTTTAAATTTATTTGACCCGTGTCACACTCACCGAAACGATGAAATGGTATGCAGACAGATAAAAAACCGTTTTCCAATTGTACGTACTCGTTGTATATTATAATGTTTTTGTTCGTATATTTGTATATTCGTTTATTGTACTGATTTCTTTCATTTAATAAATTTATGAAAATATATTGCGTCTTCTTATCCCAAAAAGATCGAAAAACACTTACATTATTTGACATTGTTGACTGATTAGTATATCATCCGTATTCCCTTCAAAAGATTGTATAACTCGTGTCAAATCCTCATCGGACCTTAAAGGAAAACATATACAGAGTATACAGACAGACAGATCCCCATTATGTGAAGATATCTTTGGTTCGAGGAGTGAACGCCATAAAAATTTCGATTTTAGCATAATGGGGAAATAACATTGATTGACATTTTTGGCGAGTATCTATTTGACGAAATACTACAACTCTCCGTATATATATAAAATCGAATTATGGACACTTACATTTCTATGGTAGTCCCTTGCGTCGGATTGTAAGGAGCGTCACTGCAAATATCTTCTACGGTTTGCGTCGAAAATAGTTCGCCACAATCAGCCGCATTGAAAAGACTAATTGTGGTTAATGCTGCAGTATCACGTTCTTCATACAAGTCTGGGGAGACGTACAGGTCCATGGTGGAGGATGTGTGACACTGCTGACTGATCAGTATATCATCCGTATTCCCTTCAAAAGATTGTATAACTCGTGTCAAATCCTCATCGGACCTTAAAGGAAAACATATACAGACAGACAGACAGATCTCCATTATGTGAAGATATCTTTGGTTCGATTACCAATTTCGATTTTAGCATGATGGGGAAATAACATTGATTGACATTTTTGACTAGTATCTATTTGACGAATACTACAACTCTCCGTATATATATAAAATCGAATTATGGACACTTACATTTCTATGGTAGTCCCTTGCGTCGGATTGTAAGGAGCGTCACTGCAAATATCTTCTACGGTTTGCGTCGAAAATAGTTCGCCACAATCAGCCGCATTGAAAAGACTAATTGTGGTTAATGCTGCAGTATCACGTTCTTCATACAAGTCTGGGGAGACGTACAGGTCCATGGTTGATTATTCACTGATGCGAAAATAGCTACTGTTACTCCCAACTGAAAATATCCCCTTTTATATGCACATTCGCCAAGCTCCGCCCAAAAGACCAGATGTTCGTCGTGATTGGCTGCCGATGTAGCTGGGTGGAGCTATGACGTGTACCAATCCGCTATAACGAGACCGGACGAGTAACATATATATAAAATCGAATTATAGGCACTTACATTTCTATGGTAGTCCCTTATATTATATTTTTTACTTACAAATTATTAGTATTGTTTGTTAACATAATTGTTAACTTATTTTATAATAAAGAAATTATATCCTAATTATATTTTAAAAAGAACATTCGGTTTCAACGTTAAGCTGTGGTCTAAGGCGGCGTGGCATGAATAAATACTAAAATAAAATTAAATGTTAAAAATCTTTATTCATACGTTATTAAAAGTTAAAAATCTTTATTAATAAAACAGGATAGAAGCATATGAAAGTCAAGGTAAACTATAGTTGCAAATTATAGTTAGGTTATACGATGTTTTTCGGCATACTACTGCCTCGGGTTAAATGATCCTGTTATTTTAAATCACGTATTTGAAAGAGTTAATCATTATTGCTACATAGAAAAAATCGTGCATTACGATGTTTTTCGGATATACTACTGCCTCGGGTAAATGGTCCTGTTATTTTAAATCACGTATTTGAAAGAGTTAATTATTATTGCTACATAGAAAAAATCGTGCATTATGATGTTTTTTTCGATTATTATTTATTGAACAAAACTCTCGCTCTCTTTCTATATATATATATATATATATATATATATATATATATTATATATATATATATATTGATCCTGTTATTTAAATCACGTATTTGAAAGAGTTAATCATTATTGCTACATAGAAAAAATCGTGCATTATGATGTTTTTCGGATATACTACTGCCTCGGGTAAAATGGTCCTGTTATTTTAAATCACGTATTTGAAAGAGTTAATTATTATTGCTACATAGAAAAAATCGTGCATTACGATGTTTTTTCGGATATACTACTGCCTCGGGTAAAATGGTCCTGTTATTTTAAATCACGTATTTGAAAGAGTTAATTATTATTATTGCTACATAGAAAATCGTGCATTATGATGTTTTTTTCGATTATTATTTATTGAACAAAACTCTCGCTCTCTTTCTATATATATATATATTATGTATAGAAAGAGTGGTCTGAAGGAAGTTTACCAATGGTTAAATTCTCTTTGCGAGTGACCCGTTGCCCGCGTCGGGCTAACCTTTGGTTAGCTTCCGCCCGAATTGTTCATTCTGACGAAGGTCAAGCTTTTCACTCCACCTTAGACCTACAGTTTAACGTGGATTCCGAACCACGACCCATCAGCAGCCCAGCGTCTTGACCACTAGGCCTCCTAGGGTGCCCATTTATCTACCAACCACTTTCTTTATTGTGTGGAAGGATGAACAGCTGGGTTTTGCCGTTTCATTGTAGAAATAATAATAATAATGATAATAAGAATTGATGTGCAAGGTGTTTGCAGTTAAGATGTAGTTTGTGTGTAAAAAGTTATTTATTAATAAGTAGAATTTAATTGGCTTCAAATTATATTTTAAAATACGCGTAAATATTTGTAGAAGTAATAACAATGATAAAATTAATATCTGGAGTCAGTGGTGATTTCTGCTCGAATAGCTTGTAGAAGGATAATCCCTCGGGCCGAAAAAGGTCCCTAGAGACCTTTTTCGTTCGAATCGTGTCCCTAGAGACACGATTCGAACTGATTTAGCTTCTGCCTTTCATCGTGTGTGTGTGTGTGTGTGTGCGTGTGTGTGTGTGTGTGTGTGTGCGTGCATGAGTTTGTTTATTATATATATATATATAATATGGGGGGAGGTCTCTCACCCGTTCTTCGGCCCGACCCCGTTTCATTGTAGAAATAATAATAATAATAATGATAATAAGAATTGATGTGCAAGGTGTTTGCAGTTAAGATGTAGTTTGTGTGTAAAAAGTTATTTATTAATAAGTAGAATTTAATTGGCTTCATCAACACTATATATATATATATATTATATATATATATATATATGTATCATAAGCTGTTTAAAAGAATGATATAATTATAGTAAACGAAATAACATAGTTTACCGTAAAATGAAGTTTTCTATTATGACGTTTTCGAAGGTAAACTATGTTATTTGTTTCTTTAAGTTCAATGAAGTCAATGTTAAATTTGCTTCTAAACTAAAATTAAATGTTATAAAATAAATAATATATATATATATATATATATTATATATATATATATTGGGGGGAAGATCTCTCACCCGTTCTTCGACCCGACCCCGTTTCATTGTAGAAATAATATATAATAATAATAATAATAATAATGATAATTGATGTGCAATCGCTATGATCCAAAAGAATGGAGACTGTTCATTGACTCTAGTAAACGAAATAACATAGTTTACCGTAAAATGAAGTTTTCTATTATGACGTTTTCGAAGGTAAACTATGTTATTTGTTTCTTTAAGTTCAATGAAGTCAATGTTAAATTTGCTTCTAAACTAAAATTAAATGTTATAAATAATAATATATATATATATATATATTTGGGGGGGGAAGATCTCTCACCCGTTCTTCGACCCGACCCCGTTTCATTGTAGAAATAATAATAATAATAATATAATGATAATTGATGTGCAATCGCTACACGATTAATGGGACACATGGCGCTATCTGAATACCTTGCGCTATCTGGCAACTCAGCCAGAATAGAGGATTATAAAAGATCGCGAAGTTGGTGAAGAACCATTCCCCCCTCGGCTCCGGCCGAGTAAGGAGCTCTGCTCCTTCTATTTCTGGCCCTTTGGTAAACCCCATAGTGGCCTCTTAGGTTAGGGAAACGAAAATAAATTGGGGGAGAACTCCACTCTGTCCTTCAGGTGTCTCTCTCTCTCTCTCTCCTGCATGTATCTTCCTCCTTCAGGCGTCTCTCTCTCTCTCCTGCATGTTTGCCTTCAGCATGTGTACTCCTGCATGTGTACATCCAGCATGTGTACTCCTGCATGTGTACCTACTGCATGTGTACCTACTGCATGTGTACCTCCAGCATGAGTACTCCAGCATGTGTACCTATCCTCTCTCCTTCAGGCGTCTCTCCCTCCTACAGGCATCTCTCTCTTCTTCAGCTCTCTCTCTCCTTCAGCTGTCTCTCTCTCTCCTTCAGGCGTCTCTCTCACCTTGGCTCAGCCAACTGGCTGATTCTGGCTGATTAGGAGCCTATAAAACAACGCCAGCCCGCTGGAAGTCTTAATGTGCACTTGGCTCCTGCCAGGTGAACACCTCTCCCCTTTCTCTCCTCCTCCTCCTCCTTTCTCTTGGGGGATAACGCCGCCTCCAAGTTTCCCCCCCCCCCTTCCCCCACCCCCCCTTTGCAACAACCCCCTCCCCCCTTTGCAACAACCCCCCCTTTGCAACATTACATAATAACCTGCAACATTCCTGCACTCTCCCCTTTTGCGGCTATACTACTAACAGTGTCCAAATGAGAAACCACACCAACGAGGTTAAAAGAGAGCGAAACACTGTGTGGGAGAAAATAGGTAGAGACTTAGAAGAGAATTTTCAAGGCTCGAAGATTACTGTATAGCATGGCTAAGAAGTACAGTATAAAAATGGAGAAAGCAAGAAAACAACAGTGGCGATTAAAAATGCACATGGTGAAGTCCTCACTGATAAAAGCGAGGTGGCCGCACGCTGGAACGAATACTTTAGACAGCTTTTGAATAACGAGAACCAATATGATGAGGTGAGACGGGAGGAGCGGGTAAATCATGAGGAGTATGAGGGGGACAAAGAGATCACTAGAGAGGAGGTTATTCAAGCACTAAGAGAATGAAGAATAATAAAGCTCCCGGGCCGGATGCAATTGTCACAGAAACACTAAAAGCAGCTGGGATCCTGCTGTGGACTGGCTGCTAAGCATTTTCCGGGTGGTGTGGTCGCAGGGAATTGTACCAGCAGATGGGGCAGAGCAATTATATGTCCTATATATAAAAAAGGGAAGTGAGCAGGAATGTCAAAACTACCGTGGCATATCTTTGATGTGTCATGTGGAAAAAATATATGAAAGGATTTTGGACATAGAATACGAAACATACTGGAACCTGGGTTACTGAAGTAGCAATGTGGCTTTCGTGCAGGCGGGAGTACTATAGCTCAAATTTCAGCCATAAGACAATATCTTGAGAAGAGCGAGAATTCAATTTGGACCTCTTCAGGTGTTTTTTGGATCTAGAGAAGGCATTTGATAGTGTGCCCCGGGAGAAGCTGTGGGTGGTTTTGAGTGAGAGAGTGCCACCCAAGCTTCTGAGAGCAGTAATGAGCACCTATAGGGTCTCCCAGAGCACGGTGGTAGGATCGGAGTAGTGGTTTGATGTAAGTACAGGAGTTAAACAAGGAGTGTTCTGTCACCCATTTTATTTATTGCCTACATCAACAGGGTTATGGAACACATAACTGAGGAAATTGAAGAGGAAATAGAAATTTTTGGATATGCTGATGATGTGGCTGTTCGGACTAACACAGCACAATCCCTGGAGAGAATTATGCAGAGGTGGGATGAGAGATTGAGGGAGTATGGACTGAAACTGAATTATGATAAAACTGAATATATGGTGGTAACGAGGGGAGCGAACGAGGATATGGATATGCTGATGATGTGACTGTTCGGACTAACACAGCACAATCCCTGGAGAGAATTATGCAGAGGTGGGATGAGAGATTGAGGGAGTATGGACTGAAACTGAATTATGATAAAACTGAATATATGGTGGTAACGAGGGGAGCGAACGAGGATGGAATCTTTGTTAGGGGAAGGAAAATGAAAAAGACGGACACATTTAAATGCCTTGGTAGTGTGATAGCAAATGATGCGGGTATAGATGCAGAGGTGAATGAAAGAATTGCAATAAGTTTCGTGGATACCAGATTACACTTGGCTTGGTGATCGTTTTGGATTGATTAGTGATTTCCCACGTGACCAATTTCGGTCAATCAGGATCTTTGTAACAAATTTCAACTTCGTCAAAATTTGGTCTCCGCGAAGTTTAATATTTACCGAACTTAAAAAAAAAGAAAATTATCGTTGGAAAAAAGATATTGGATAATCGTTTTAACACCACTCCAAACCATTAAAAAAATATTAATATATGCTGAATCCTCATTAAAAATTAAGGAAAATGACCTTTTCTTGTGCAAATCAAATAAAAAGTACAAAATTAATGAAAATAACGTCATCCTTATGCCATCTAGGACCAGCCGGTGATGCCATAGTTATGACGTCGTCAAGCCCTTTATAAACGGATGACCGCGAAACAAAGGCCTTTTATATTAATTGCGTTTCCTCCTATAAGGATGTGTGATTCGTGTAGCTTAAATTTTGAAGAATTCATCAGACGCGTTGGCTTAGAGCCTTAGACGATAGCGAAGCTTTGAAGCTTTTTTCTGATCATGGTGTAATTCCTACATCCTTAAAATGTCCAAAGTGCAATAGTGACTATTTTCAGGGAAGATCAGAATATTACCAATAAGGTAAGGTTAGGTTGAGTTGTGTTGGGTTAGTTTTTTTGTAATATAATGAAGTACTTTTTAGGGTAATTTTGACTTGATATGCACGAATTTGACTTCTGTTTTCTGTGCAAATGTATATATTTTTTAGATAATTTCATTTGCTTGTATCTCAAAAACTATACATTTGCATAGAAAACAAAGTCAAATTCGTGCATAACATCAAAATTACCCTAAAAAGTACTTTCTTGTCCTAAAATCTAGAGTGGTGTTAAAACGAATATTCACCAAGATATTTTGGTTCTGAGTTCGTTAGGTTACGCTATCTGAGGCTAGTTAAAGTTTGATTAGGTTAGATTAAAAAGTATCTCACTCCAATGACTTAAAAGAAGATACCCTTCAAGCTCTCAGTTGTATCCGAAGCATTTATCGCTCCCTTTTCGGTTAGATGACATTAAAGTTAAGTTAGGTTAAATTAAGTTTGATTAATTAGTTTTTAAGATCTATGAATTTAAAAAAGCCGGCACCTCGCTTATGCAAAGATGCATACAATGTGTGTGTGTGTGTGTGTGTTGCTCTGTCCAAATAATAAACTACTTATTTAGTAATTTGAAGCGAGGATTTTACGGAGGTCACCGTAATTACATCTAATCAACTTGACATTCTGTCGACAAGTATATTATGGGTTAGATTAAGTTACGTTCGGCTTGCTTAGGCTAGGTTGCGCTAAGTTAGATATTTAGTGTCGATGTTATGGTTTTGTTAATCCAATGGCTAAAGTCCGAGGCTACTCCATAAATGTCCAACGTTTCACCTTCCTTTTTGCGATGTTAGCAGTGTGACAGAATTGACCGTTTGTTTAAGGTTGTTATTATTATAGTGAAAATTAAATCATCCATCCATCAGTCACCTTTCAAAAGGACTAGCATGATGCATTACAATCTTCTACCTCGCTGCATTCACTCTTTCATCGATTCTCATTTGATTTTCTACTTCAGTTTCCGAGGTGTAACCCCAAACCTGAATGGACCCACCTTCATACTTCATATTTGGTTTTAATTAAGCACATATCCTTATATTTTCTCGACCCAAAGATTTCGAATTTAAACTCACTGGTGCAAGAGACTTTTGTTTCCAGCGCTTCTTGTCCACGGTTTATGTTCACTGGCGCATTTTAATCGCTTGACCTTATCGCCTTTTGGTAGAAAAGATTTCTTGATAACACTCTCCCTTTTAAATCACTTCTTGCTCTGAATTTTCGTACGGTGAAAGAGTGGACTCTTACTCCAGATCTTGCTACTTCTTATGTTAACAGTGCTAAGCTTTCGTTTTGACCTACGGAAAATAATGACAATTGTTCCTTCTGCAAGTACAGTCACAAGATGAGTTAAAAAAGGAAAGTTCAAAGGAGGTAACGCAAAACAAAAGCCTTGGACGTCAGATGCTATTCGCGAAAAGAGGCTGTAGTGGGCAAAAGAGTTTAAAAATTGCACTTCTGAGGATTGGGCTGATGACTCTCGTCTGACGAAAGTAATTTTACAAAGGAATACAAATGACACCAAACAGCAACAGACCGGCTGGTCCCAACGAGGCTGTGTTTAAGAAGGAAGATTAAAAATGGAAGAAATTTTAAAGTCAAATGAAAATTTTAAAACAAAACAAAGAAAGGAAGTTGAAAGAAAGGAAGGACATTTAAAGATAAGTGAAAATTTTAAAGCAAAGAGGAGAGAATCCGAATAAAAATTCTACAATTTTGAGGTAATAAATGCAAAATTTTAAAACTATTATTCATTTCACCAATAGACTTAAGTGTTTTCGCTGTGTAATAGTTTACCTGTGTGTTATGTCCAATAATTGCATATTATTTTGTAGGTTTTGTAACCTGAGACTCAACCTTCGTAAGAAGTAAGAGAGGCCTCCAATAATAACTGTATTGTTCCGACAGTTAAATTTAAAGGAGTCAGCACCACGGTCTACGGATGCATGTTCACATTAAGCGTTGGAAAACTGTTTTTGTGTGCAGGCCGAATGAACTCTGAAACCTCACTTAAATAACATGGGAAACGTTATTGCGCTTACAATTGATTTAAATGCTTTATAAAGGTGAGGAAGTTGGTGTAAAATGGACGAACAGCGTAATTATTGAGTCGCGTAATTCTAGGTTCCTACCTCTTCTCTTTCTATCATACGCACGGTACTTAAAATGCATGAATATTAAATATATTTAAGTTTATTACTAAGCAGAGTTTGTTAATTCAGAAACTATACGAGAGACACTCTAATAACTAAGTCAACCAAACCTAACCTGTCTTAAACAGAAGTTCATAAAACAGGATTTGAATTTAATGTCATACATTTATTTTTCTCTTTCAAGATATTTCTGGTTTCTGTCTCTCAAATTACCTGTTAATAAAGTATAAAACATTAGTTTATTTTTAAAATTAATGTATTTTTGTATTAGGATCGGTAAAATTTTGGCTACTACGTTTCTTGAAATTAAATTTATATCATCATCTCTCACCGCCCCCCTCCGGACCCCAAAAAGTCTTAAAAATAATTGCATGTAAGTGTTTCAGGAAGAGATTCGTTACTATTATTGCTGTTAAATTGATATCATCCACCAAAGCACAACTACACAAGTTAGTTATTGCTCCATTATTAGGATCACCTGAAGATCAGGGCCCCCAGCCTTCTTTAGTTAGCTTTATAACTTATAAGGCTAACTAACGAAAATGTCACGCCCTAACCTAACCATTCGTCAAGGGCGTACAGTTGCTCTAACGATTGGTTAGGTTAGGTCATGATATTTTCGTTGCTAACTAGAGAAGGCTGGGGGCCCTGATCTTCAGGTGATCCCATTATTAAGTGAAGAAAAACAAAATCGGAATTAATTTATTTTTTTTTTATTTATTTTTAAAAATAAAAAATTCATATTGTTAACCCATTTAGCGAAATAGTCATTATTAATTTGTTACCCCTTTAATTTAATTTTCAGTAGTAAAGAACAATTTAGTGATAGCTTTTTCTAAAGTTAGGTCATATAATAATTTGAAGCTATTTTATTTTTAATTTAATGCAATTCTTTATACAAGTTTCTCTTCTTCACTATCCTCTTTCTTGGTTGCATTGACCACAACACAAGTTTATAAAAACGCGAAATTTTGTAATCTTCCTTTGGGAAGAAAAAAAGAAATGGTGTCAATAATCCAGCAGAGTTGCAAGCACCTTAAACAGAAAAAAGTAAATAAATCTATGGGTAGATTTATCTTTATAATTTTGCAACCTTTTTCGGGGAAAAAAAAAAAAAAAAAATGGTGTCAATGATACTGCAGAGTTAAAGCACCTTAAACAGAAAAACAAACAAAGAAGACTGTATATTAAATCGGTGCTTTCCTGTTAACGGGAATACCCTAAAAAAAGTTTGTATTTTTGCTCTATGCCCGGTAGGTCAATTGTACGCCCTTGATGATTGGTTAGGTTAAGTTGTGATATTTTCGTTAGTTTAAACGAAAATGACGAGAGCAAAAATACATAACAAACAAACAAAACTTATTTTAGGGTATTCCCGTTAACAGGAAAGTACCATTAAATCTTCCACAAAATAATAAAATTTTGCAACCTTCCTTCGGGGAGACAAAAAAAAAAAAAAATTGGTGTCAATAACTCAGTAGGGTTTGCAGCACCTTAAACAGAAAAAAAAAAACTATATATATGTAGTACGCTGATTACAATATATTCGTTTTAATAGTTTTTGAGACTTTTGAGTAATCGAAAACAGTTTTATATGGGATTCAAAGTGTAGGTCTTTACTTAATATAAATATTATAGAGGGTAGTTTCTATCCAAAAACATTCCAAACTCAGTGTTGTTTAATTAATCTTGCTAATTGGTGGAAATCGGTGTTATTACACTAGCCACGACGTGTCTCTACTCTATGTTGTTGTAAACTGCATTTAGAAAGGGGACATACTTTACGAGCTGAAATCTACTATTTCAGGTATAATTATAAAATTCTATATAAAAGTATAAATTAAGAATAAAGGAACTTACAGACATATTAATTTAAACACTACATTTCAACACAAACTTTGAAAGAGTTTTCATTGTAACTGGTTGTGTTACACATTCGAGGAATTATTGATTGATGTCTTCGATGCTTAAATTTGACAGTGGGTTATTTCTACATGGATGCTGAATTTCATCGTAGCAATTATAATAAACTTGTGTGTCTACTGGCTATATAACAATAAGTATTAGACAATAAGTATTGACAATAAGTACAGTACTAGAAAAATAATGTAGGAATTAATTCGTATATACATAGATACATACATACAGAACTTAGATATACAAACTAAAAATACTGTAAGAGGAAATAATAATAGAATCACTGAACTATATAAAAAATACATTTTTAAGTGAAAACTTTTTATTAATGAAAATAAATGATTCTGAAACATTTTTTGTAACAATTAAATAATTATTAATATTTTGTTTCACTTTGTACGCCTCTTAAAACATTATTAACCTCGTCTTATGAGTCGCTGCCACTGATTTTTATTGTCACTCAGGAGAGAATTTTCCAGTTATCGCGCGGAGACAAACAGAGGAGAAAGTAGATCGTGCAAGCAGACAGACAGATAAAGCCGTTCATACAGTAGTTACTGTCATTTTATCAGCGCACATTTTCTTACAGATTAGGTTTTAGATGAAAAGTTAATCTCAGTAAACACTGTCCTACTCATGTACCTATGAAGGAGGATAAATGAGTAATTTGCGACTTAATTATTGCCAAGTCAACAGAAGGTCAACTTACTATTGAGACTGTGCTGTGCGTTGCTCCTCCTACTGAAAGAAAACAGTACTTCGATTTATCTTTTTTTAATGAGTATGTGTGTGAATAGCGAGCTTCAGACAACAAACCCAATATCATTTATTATATTTGTCTCTTCTTTGAAAGATCTTCAGTATCTGTTTATTTATCCTATTTTCTATATTTATTGTTGTCTTTTTTGACTAATGGTGGGTCCATTATTGATAAATCCTTTCTGAGTTCTTACGAATTTCTTGTTCATCTAAAAAATGCTAAATAGTCAGCATATTTTAAAGCAGTTTGCTTTTCGTTTAACTGACTTGAAGTCAAGTCAAATTGCCGCATTCATTTCGTCAAAATAAAATAAACTTGAGCTATCTCCGGAGGTGGCTAGCAAAAACTTGAGTTATGTTTTGGTCTGCAGAATCAAAAGTATTTCAAGAATTCATTGCATCATTTAGGCCCAAATAAATATATTTAATTGGTGTTAGAAGGCTATACTAACTTAAATTTACACACTTATAAGTTTTAAGTAAAGTAGCCTTCAGTCATTGCAATTTTTGGACTTATAGTGGCCTAGGCTAGGGATGCTGCGGCGGACTCAAAACTAGGCCACAGTGTAGGCCTTATTCAATCTTATTGATTCATGAAGGAAAAAAAACAACATACTTCGAACATTCTATTTACCATCCGAGAATGATATCTTGAACAGAAGTTCATAAAACAAGTTCTGCTTAATATGTGATGTAGTTATAAAATAAATATATTATTTCCATTTCCTTATTTTCAGTTTGTCTGCTAATGACAGCTAAAAATTTATTTCTCGTAATTACTAATGTGATTTTACGTTATACTCACAGATACTCACAGAAGTCTTCTGGAAGAGGCCATCAAGCCTGTGACTCTAGCTCCGACTTTTCACCTTCAGTTATGTGTTCTATCTGGTGACGGTCGAGATTAGTACAAAGAATGTCGGCTCTGTAATCAAATTTGCGTTCCTAGTGGGCCCACACTTTATCCAACTTCTCAAAGCTCAGAACCGAATCTGAGTCAACTAATGAGGCTGGTAGACTATTCCAGGTGTTTACAACCCTACTGCAGAACGTGTATTTCCTCAAATTTAACCTTGGTCTCTCCTTTTAGAATTTTAGATCTTCTTGGCGTGCCCCCTTGTCATTGTGTTGTCTTGAATCGTAAATAGGTCTTCGCATACTTGTTTATCATAGATGTTACACGTAATCTTGAACACCTCTAAAATATCCCCTCGAGATCTTCTATATGCCAACGTTGGTAAATCTAATTTCTTAAGTCTTTCTTGGTATGGTAGGTCTCTCAATGATGGGATTAGCTTTGTGGCACGCCGTTGGACATTTTCTAAGGCCTCAATATCCTTTACCTTGTATGGGCACCATATTTGGTTGGTATGGAAAACTATACACGCTTACAACATGGTATCGTATGTGGTACCTTTACTTCTTAATTAAATATAAATTATTAATTAATTGAATTAAATATCCATACAAAATTGCCTCGGGATTGGCGACATAGCCTATTGTGAATGAAAATAATTGCCATACATACATAGAACCCAATATGGAGGCATTGGGCCCTGTGGGCCTACCCAACCACAAGAAAATTTATCATTTCGTGTTCAAAATTTTCTACTGCTGACTCATGAAAATTACATCGAGAGAAGAGTCAACAAACTTTGCAAATTCAGCAAATAATAAAATACGAAGATTATATTATACTGGCGGAACTCTGAGCTGCTTATGTTACAGCGATGCTTTAAGCAAGGAAGATGCAATTTATCTTCCTACAAGTTCTGAGTGAAATCCTCATAATATAAAACCTAATAACTATAAAAAGGATAGGCCTATTCCTTCAGGTTTAAGTGTAGTGATTGCCTATATTAGTTACATCAAATCAACTCATTGTGTAACTCCATCGTACCACGACCCTACATCGGAAAACATCGTCGCGCCCTACATCGAAACAGAAGCGAGGCCCAACGAAATAATAAGGTAAGGCAATTCCTTTCTTTACCATTAAGCACCGCAAATACCGAAGGCAATTAAACATAAAGAGGTCCTTTGAAGACCTACATATACATAACTTTCTAACGAAAAATCGTAGGGCTTTTGTCGTTAACTCTCTAATGTAATCTGCTGGAAATTTCCAAAGAATGAGGGTATCAGACAATCAACCCATAGCCCAGTGCCGGCCTTAGGGGTGTGCGAACCGTGCGGTCGCACAGGGCCCGCAACTTAGGGGGCCCCGAAAATTTCACAGAAATTTACCATCGACGTCAGAGTGCCAAAATTGGTGTAAATTAATGTAATTTATTTGTGTAATATATATTTGTGTATTACCTTGATTTTTCTTTTCTTCTCAGTCATTTAAAACAGTAGATAGATTTTAATGAAAAGATTTTTGTTACTTATATATACACCTGCAATTGGTTTATGTTTATTTTTATTAAATCTAGTTAATTCTTTTATGTTTTAGTATTCTTATATTACAATTGCCAAATATTCATTTGTAGTTGATTAAGTTATTTTCTTTTTTGTATATTTACAAACTTTATTTTGTGTATTTATTTTTGTTGAATATCCTAATTAAATTGAATTATCCTATTCCTAATTAAATATCCTAAGGCCGGCGCTGGTTGAAACCTCTTATGATAGTTTAAATATTTGATAATAATAAAGTAATAAGTAGTAATAATAGTAAAGGCTGTTGGTCTGTTAGTATTCTGTTACAGGTGCACTTGTATAGTTAAATTTTACTTCTTGTACTTGTTAACAATCTACTAAAATAAAATGATTAGCAATGAAAAACAATTTGACTTGTGTCATGGGGGGCCCGTACAGTATACTCTGCACAGGGCCCGAAATATCCTAAGGCCGGCGCTGCATAGCCCTATATAGTTTTTTCATAATTGGCATATTCTAGATGAGGTCTTACAAGTGCAGTGTATAATGATTTAAACATTTCTTTGTTTAAGGTCACAAATGTTCTGCGTATTATTCCTACTAATCTATTTGTCTTATATATTTTCTCTGCTAAATGTTCTTCGAATCTGAGGTTACTATCAATTATAACTCCAAGGTCCTTCTCTGAATTACTCTCACTCATTTCCTCATACATTTCATATTTCTTATTCTGGGCAACTGCTCTTCCTATCCTCATATATTTAGACTTACTAGGGTGAAACTTCAGCATCCACTTCTCTGGCCACTGCTTCATCTTCTCCAAATCCTCTTGCAACTTGCTACAGGCCTCGTTATAACGGGCAAAATTCTGTTTATTTCGTGTCTTGAGGTGAAATTTATAGTTTCTCTCCAGAGAGCTTTTAACAATAAGAATAAGTAATTATTACATTTAAGTCCTTAATAGTCCTTACTTTTATTTTTCAGTTAAATCATATTACTATTAAATAAAATATAAAAGAACTAATATGTTGTCCTACGATTATTAAATAGAAAAGAAAATATTATTTTTTGTTACCCTTATAAATAAATTTTCTGTAATAACGAATTTTTCAGTGGCTAACTATTATTTTGTGAGGTTAAATTATTTAATATTTTACAGCCTAAAGCTGGTTACTATTTGTAACTTTAATAATTCGCGTTCGTAATTTAACTTAACGATACAAGAACTAAAGTCAAATAAAAATTAGATTTATGAGTTAACGTAACGTTAAAAGCATTTGTTAGCGCATAAAAGTATTGCAGAATTTTCACTCGGATTCCCTCTTTACTTCAAAAATGTTCACTTATCTTTAAATTTCCTTACTTTCTTTCAACCTCTCTACTTTGCTTTGCTTTGCTTTAAAAATTTCACTTGTCTTCAAATATTCTTCCATCTTTTAACCTTCCTTCTTAAACAGGTAGCTTCGTTGGGATCAGCTAGTCTGTTGCTATTTAATATCCTTTGTATTCTGAGACAATCAAACACGTCTTATGAGTTGCTGTCAATGGTTTTCATTGTTAGTTTCAAATGCCGCAAAAAGAGGATTTAAAAATATGAAAATAAAAAAAAACCCACTCTAATTAATAGACAGAGTTTATTGCCCATTTTTCTACGCTTCCACTGCTTGTTATCTTATTATTTTCTATATTCTTAATTTTGGTATATATAAAATACCAAAATTAAGAATATTGAAAATAATAAGATAACAAGCAGTGGAAGCGTAGAAAAATACCATATGTAAATACTACACAAAAGGGAACTGCAGATATTGGGATGGGCAATGAATGCATCTATGCACATCCCACATTATGTAACACACATTACACAAGTGGCTATTGAAAATTTTAAAAGAAGTGCAAGTTCCACCATCTTACTGTCTGCAACACCTGTGCAAGATATGGGAGGTGCAAATAAGACAAAAATGACGTTACCACCAACCACCCTCAAAGGAAAGCAACGGGTGAACAGGAAAAACGAACATCAAAGAAGGCTACCAATTTTTTAGACGTAGCCAACACAATTCAGCTGCTAAATACTATCCAGCAAATACAAAATCAGTGGTGCTACTATAGCGTGATTCCTACCGGTGACTTCGATACTATAGAGTGATTCCTACCCGTTTTGGTTCGAAACTACAGACAGTACTGTAGAGTGTGATTCCTATCCAAGGTATAAATGAAAATATAATAAATATAAAATGCTATTTATTATTCAATTTTATTTATTTAAAAAATAGTTTCGGTGCTACTATAGTATGTGGTCTACCTACGATTGGTTAGGTTTAGTCACGATATTTTCGTTAAAACTAACGAAAATATCATGACTAAACCTAATCAATCGTCAAGGGCGATGGACATTGGAATGTAAACAAGCAATTAGTAAACAAGGTAAGAAGCTATAATTAAAAGGTAGACCGCCGAATCGAGGTAGGAATCACGCTATAGTAGCACCAAATCAGCTGACAAATATAGGAATATGAGAGCCGGACAGAAGGCACGCACAAAGACACTTCATGCGTTATCGGGACAACAGGTAACGACAAAGATAAAAAGAGGCAAATTCTCGGAGGACCACAAGGCAACGAAACCGGCACCACCATTGGAAAACGAATCAGAACCACCTGTATGCGAAAACGACAGAGAAAAAATAAAAATAATCTTAGCCAACATTCAGGGCCTTAAATCAAATCATTCCCCGGACAAAGTTTTATACCTGAAAGGACTCAGGCAAGAAGCCGGAGCAGACTTTGCATGCCTCACGGAAACTCGAGTTCTGTGTTGACAAAAAAGAAATACAAATTGACAACTATAACATACTCCAAGCCGATGGAACAGTGAAACGTAAAGGAGGATGTGCTATTTACACACGCGAAAGGCATAGCGCAGAAATGACTATAAGTACGTCAAACAGCTACGTACAATGTGTAGCAGCAAAAGTTGAAAAATTAAATATGGTACTAATTGTAATGTACAGACCCCCAAACACGCCATCCTTAAAATTTTCAGATTCCATTACATAGGTAAGAAAGTGGGCAAAAGATCTACATTCTCCAACCCCAAATATTTTTCTCTGTAGTGATTTTAATTTCCCATTCATGAAATATAAAAGGATAGGAAAAAATATATGTATACACCAGGACAAGGGGGGCACACGGGAAGACCAGGAGCAGGTAAAAATGCTACTAGCTCTAGCTGATGAATTTATGTTAACGCAAGAAATAACAGAAAACACAAGAAAAACAACTGCCTAGATTTAGTATTCACAAACAACAACAACCTAAGTGACAATGTAGAAATATCCCCAACTATAATATCGGACCACAACATTATTGAAATAACAACCAATATAAAAGCAATAGGAAAGGAAAGAACACGAACAACAGAAAAAAGAAAATTCAAAATCTTTAATTTTCACTCCAAAGCTATAAACTTGGAAGATGTTGCATCCAACATGGAAGTAATATATTGAAGAACCATTTTCGAGGCCAAGACAATGGAAGAGATGCTAATGACTTTAGAGAAGACGCTGGAAATTGTGGAAAGACATGTCCCAAAAATACAACAAAGAGGCTAAAGAGGAAAGAGAAGCAGGTTCGAGAGACAAAAGAGGTCATTGTTCCGAAGAGAAAAAGAGTGACTGCAAAATTAAGTAACTGTAAAGATAACATCAGAAAAATATTAAATGATAAACTGCAGAGTATCGATGACGTCATACAGGAACTAATTGAGAAGCATAAACAAAAAGAAGAAGAGGACATTATAGAAGCCATAAAGGTTAACTCAAAGTACTTCTATAATTTTCCAAAAGGAAGTCGAAAAACCATGCGACTATCGGACCTCTGAAAAACGAGAACAGTGCTTTATCTGATGATCTAACAGAAGTATTTGAAATATTAAGAGCTCAGTACGAATCATCTTTTAGTATCCCAAAAACTGACAAACTGATATGCGATAGAAACGCGTTCTTTGAAGAAGAACTACAAAGAGAAAGTATAACGGACTTCGACTTTACGACAGATGATATTACACAAGCCATAGGGAAACTAAAAACACACTCATCGGAATGCCACACTGATCAAAAACTGCAAGAATGCAATCGCTGAGCCCCTATATTGGATATGGAGACGATCACAGACACAGGAGAAATACCGAGCATCCTGAAGAGCGCGAACATAGTCCCATTATATAAAGGAGGATATCGATCCGAGGCCAAAAACTATAGGCCAGTTTCGCTTACATCTCATCTCACTAAAATATTTGAAAGAATAGTTAGACAGAAAATCTATGACTTTTTGGAAACTCAGAAAAAATTAAATGATAACCAACATGGGTTTCGGTCAGGAAGATCATGCCTATCACAATCTGTGTATGACATCGTAGTTGTCATTGCCTTCCAGTGCATCTAGGATATTGTTGTAGTGTTCTATTAGTTGTGATAGGCATGATGATCTACCTGATCGGAATCCGTGCTGTTTTTCGTTGAATTTTTCCAGTATCTCAAGAAATTATAAATTTCTCTCTAACTATAACTATATATAATATATATATATATATATATATATAATATATATATATATAATACCTTTTCTTTTTAATTTTCATTTCATTCATTTTCATTATATCCCATTGAGACCGATGACCAGCATGCGATGTTTATTTTCGAGACGATTTCCGTGACAAGTATTTTAATTTCCTCGGCGCGGTTATGGTCACCAATCATGAGAACGGACGTTATTATTGGTTTCAGTTGTTCTCATTAGGTAGTGCTCACGTGATCCACAGCGATATTATTATTTCATTTCTGTTCCGATATTTTAAATACAGACACTGTGCACGGTCTGTGTGGAACACAAAAGTTTCTCAGGGTACCATTCTGAGTTGTATCATTATTATATCTTCGAAAGTTGGTGCGCAATTTACTCAGACTCTATCTATCTATCTATCTATCTATCTACGTTACAAATCCACTTTAACATTTTTTACGATTTGTGATTGTGGGTTGAATATAACGGTTTAGCTTTGAAAATATGTGACCCTCTTCCACTTTATGATAATTATATAACCTCATAATTTTTTTCCCAATTATGATCTTTTGCCTACGAAAATCAGTTCAGGTTCGATAATTTATCTGCAAGTTACCCCCCCCCCAAAAAAAAAATATATATACACAAAGACCACAGGGAAAAGGAAAAGTAAATACGAAGTCCGAGCGCTTTCGTGATATATTCACTCTTCAGGGACTTTTTTGTCCCTGAAGATGTGAATATATCACGAAAGCGCTCGGACTTCGTGTTTCCTTTTCCTTTTCCCTGTGGTTTTTTGCTTATTAAAAAGATCACGTGTTTGCTAGTTATTTTTTACGGCTGTTTGAAAATCTATTATTTGAATGCTTTCAAAATTCACGTTTGAGAAAATAATTGAGAAAATAATAATTTCTAAAAGAAATAACTCTTGTTTTATGAACTTCTGTCATTTGATTCAAAAACAGCAGTGAAACCACTGACTTTCGACGGCTCTTGCACAGACAGCGAGTTTAATTAAATAAATCACAATCACAATCGGGTCGGGTCCGGGTCTGGGTCATTTTTCTAATTTACTTTCGGGTCCGGGTCCGGGTCATTTTTCTAATTTACTTTCGGGTCCTGGTCCGGGTCCGGGTGGGACCCGAAAGTTCACTTTCAGGTCCTGTCGGGTCTTTCAGTATATGACCCGGGTCTGGGTGGGTCCATTATTAAAAATGTAATAATTATAATCCGGTATAGGATAGGTAATAAGACTGCTACCGTAGCTGCATTAACATGTTTTCTGAAACATAGTAAAACACTATATGGCTATACGGTAGTAGCCTAACCATATATATTAATCCGGACCCGGACCCGATAGTGAATTAGAAAAAAGACCCGGACCCGGACCTGAAAGTGAATTTTAAAATTGACCCAGACCCAAACCCGACCCAAAAGTGAAGGATCCGCACAGCCGGGTTTTTAGTTTGTGTGCCTTTAGATTTGGCAACAATGTATTGAATTATCACTCGACCCTCCAAATGACTCACTGGAAGTGGAGAGTTAACGGTGACGGAAGAATAGCCTAATCCTAATATATTTTATTGTTTGTTTGTGAGTTGTGAGTTGAAAAAGAGTTGCGACAAAAGGAAAGACTTCTCCAGAATGAAGGACGAATTCAAACTGTGTCACTGAGTGCGAAGTTTGATGCAGGTGTGATACAGTTTGAAAAATGTCCTCGCCTCGCGAAAGAGAGAGATTCAGCTGGGAAACTGATCCATCAAGATCCCATGAAATGGTGGATGGAAATGGGAGGAGAATTAAAACAGGCAGCCTTGGTAGCATTGTCTACTCCGTGCGCACAAGTTAGCGTTGAAAGATTAATTATTCTCCGCTCTAAGCTTCATTCTGAACCCGCAAAGAAATTCTCTTTCGCAATCATTATTAGACGCAGTATTGTGTTTGCGATCGAACGGTGTTGGGTAATAAAATCTTCTCAAATAAAATAGTGTAGAATAGTCCTAATAAAAATATTTCAGTTAAGAAGCGCATATATATATGTATATATACTGTGTATATTCAAAATAAAAAAAAATCAGTTAAAAATTCAGAAATCTCTTTCCTGTCTTGCCACAACTTTCAATCTAGATTCTAGGAGAAATAAGTATAGGCTATGCCGCTATATCAATATCTGTTTTAAAGACAATATTACTACCAAATGACTTTAATTATTTCATATTATCGGTTTTATTTTTGTTTTTTAAGAAAAACAAAGTATTTAATTTTAATGCAAGATGATAATTTCCATTTGAGTTCACTCAAAAAAATATAGAATTTGTTTTCACAAAATTAATTAAAATTTAGAATAAGGGGGCTGAAGAGAGCAATCATACATCGTACTTTACTCTTTAGCAATACATGTATAACTATACCTAGTTACTATTAAATATTAATACAATTAATATACCTACTTTCGAACATTTCCAAAATCGGATTAATTAATATATATGGTTAGGCTACTACCGTGTAGCCATATAATGTTTTACTATGTTTCAGAAAACATGTTAGTGTAGCTACGGTAGCAGTCTTATTACCTATCCTATACCAGATTATAATTATTACATTTTTAATAATGGACCCGACCCAGACCCGGGTCATATACTGAAAGACCCGACAGGACCTGAAAGTGAACTTTCGGGTCGACCCGGACCTGGACCAGGACCCGAAAGTAAACTAGAAAAATGACCCGGACCCGAAAGTAAATTAGAAAAATGACTCAGACCCGGACCCGACCCGAAAGTGATAGACCCGCACAGCCCTGGGTGAGACACAGAAGAAGATCAGCTAAGGAGGACAGTGACAGGTGAAACGAGAGTTCCAGCACTCGTTGTTTCCTGCCTAACATCCCTGCTCCCGAAGTACTTCTCTAGTCGATTGGTGCCTACAGCCTGTTATCTCATCCGAGTCTCTTCCTCATATTTATAGTTGTTTATATTTCCAAACTGACAAAGTTTAGAACACTTTCACAAGGTGACCATAATTTGTTGCTACAATGCATATTCGACTCTCAAACTCAGTTAGAGCATTAGAATAACTAAACAGAAAGTAACACATAGAGTACAGTCATTTTCATTGCTTTGTTTTAATTGCAATCATTGATGAGAAGCCAAACTAGCATAATTATAAGGTTGCAAATGGAATTAACACTTTCAATGCTCCAGACAATTCTGGATACTCACTTTTCCGTGTTATCCAAAATGTACAAAAGTCTTCTGACTGCAAGGTCTTGTCAGAACGTTCAATTAATTTATTTTGTAGGTTTCCTGCAAATTCAGCAGCCTGTACCACCCTTTTATTGAACGGATCAAGAATCCATCTCTTACCAAGACTTCCATCGGCACGTGGGAATTAGTTCGGGAGCTGTTTTTTGCAGCTGTAGCGTGTGCTGCATTATAATTTAGGGAAGGTTGATGACGAATTTTTGATGTCGAAATGAGTCACCAGCGCAAAAATGGTTGAGAAACGCCGTTCTTGGGCCTAAGATGAACGTTATTTAATATAAAACCTTTTACAACTTTTACAAACATAACATATATTTTTCTTTGTTTTTATAACATTTGGCAATTATTTTATTGTCTATAAACTTAACTATACTTTTCATTTGAAATATAAAAGAAGCTGAAAAAAAGCTGTTCAGCCGATGCTTTTTAATTGAAAAAAAAAATAACCGTATTTTGTATATTCAAAATATATTTTTTATGTTTTACAACATATGAAAAGTAGTTTATGGAAATATACATTTATTTTATATGTAAACGGATTTTCTATTGGATTGGGCACAAAAAAAAAAATCCCCAAAAATAATGTAGCGTTTTGATTCTATTTTGTAGGGATTGGAAAATATTTTCAATTTCTCGCCTCATGATTTGAAGCACTACACTTTCTATACGTGCTTTCAGTTCTGCCAAATCTTGCGGCCGAGTGGAGTAAACAACGTTTTTGACATGATCTCATGAAAAAAAAAAAAGTCTAACGGGATTAAGTCGGGTGATCGAGGCGGCCATGCAAGTGCTCCTTCTCTCCCAATCCATTTCCAGTGAACGTAAACGGAATTTCTATTGAATTGGACAAAAAATAAGCGAGCAAAAATCTTTTTTTTTTTTTACAAAAATAACCCTCTCTCTCTCTCTCTCTCTCTCTATATATATATATATATAAAGGGCAGGGCCGGATTAACCATTAAGCAAAATAAGCCCGTGCTTAGGGCATCAAGGGAAGGGGGGCACCACAGAAATTTTCCATTGTCGGATTTACCATGGATTTATTATACTATTATAATCGCGGCTTATAGCCTATAAGCTGTTGAAAACTGAATTATATATATTCATATACTGTATAGTATTTATTTTTTTTCATTGTTTGAATTTGTAGTGAACAACAACCCTTTTGAGAGAATAAATATATTTCGTTGTAATCACACACTTTACGCTTTGCGTTATTATTTTGTTTATATCAAATCTTTGAGCGCCATATTAAAAATACATATAGATTAAATATTTTCGTGTGCTATAGGAAGTTATTCTGAACGTGTGATTTGTGCATATAATATTAAATATATTTTACATAATCATTTGGTATTGTTTTACAGAAAGATTTAGGTTTATAGAATTGTAATATAAATTAATATTAAAATAAAAGAAACTATAAACTCTCTATATTGCTGTTGTATCAAGTGATGTTTATCACGGCCATTATAATAATAAGATATACTGACCTAAGTTAATTAGCGTTGAAGAAGTTTATCTGTTGCCTCTCTTCTTCTCTAGGGTAAGTCTATGAAGTGTACTTTATTTGTATATATAACAATATTTTATCATACACGTATCTTTATTTTATAATTTATTTATCTATTGTCATAACAGTATAAAAGAATTTAGATTGTAATAACCAGAGTGAATAATTTGTAATGTATATATAACATCAAACGTAGTTAGGACAATTTAGGCCCTAAGCAAATGTTCATATTTCCTATAATTAAATATTGAAATCTTTCCTTAAAATTTTAGAAGCGTTAGAATGTATAGCTGAAGACCAGTCACAAAAGGGAGACACTAGAAGAGAAGCAAATAATATTGCAAATAAGATGCAAGAGCTAGAATTCGTTTTTATGTTGAATTTTTGGGATGAGATTTTGCAAAATTTTCATAGAGTAAGCAAAGTTCTACAGAATAAGGATGTGAACTTAAAACATGTGCAGATCTGTATGGATCATTAGCTGACCAACTGTGTGCACTTCACGAGATGAATTTGAAAGATATGAAGCAGCTACAAAGGAAATGCTACCAGATGTTGATTACAAGGCAGCTCAAACTCGCAAACGTATCAGAAAGAAGGTACCCAATGACGGAGATGCACCAGAAGTATATCTGAATGCCAGAGATAATTTCTTATCACCACCTTTTACACAATTGTTGACAAACTTGAAACTGAGATGAGAAGAAGAGGAGAGATATACAAAGAAATAGCAGAGAGATTTTCTTTTCTAAGTGATGTGCCACATAATGTCACCACTTCATCATCTACTGAAATTGAAAGGTATTCTCAGGGTTGTAAAAAGATGATTGATGCTTACCCAGAGGACTTGAACACTAATTTCTCTGCTGAGCTTCAGCAGTTTCACTCATATGTGTGCCATAAGTTCAGTGCAAAAAAAAATGTAAAAACAAGATTCAGTCATGCTGAACTTTATAAAATAATTGTAGAAGACAATATTGAGTGTGCCTTCCCAAATGTAGAAATTGCCTTTCGTATATTTTTAACATTAATGGTCACAAATTGCTCAGCTGAGCGTTCATTTTCTCAGTTGAAGTATATTAAAAATACCAACAGAACAACTATGCAACAAGGCAGGCTGGATGCCTTATCTCTACTAAGTATAGAAGCAGATGTGTTACGTAAGATTAGTTTTGAGGATCTGATCAAAGACTTTGCAATTAAAAAAAGTAGGAGAAAACTTTTCAAATATAAATGAAGTGGAAGTACACAAAAATAAACATTATTTTCCATCTTACTGTAAGTTTTGTTTCATTTCAAAAAATAAAATTTTATTTTATGGTTTATTTTTGTTTATATTTTGAATTACATATATATGGGGCACCAAAATCTTTTAAGTGCTTAGGGCCTCTAAAGGTCTTAATCCGGCCCTGATAAAGGGTGATCCAGAGAAATGGGACCCAAAAGAAACCCCTGTAACTCTTAAAGTATAAGTCCGTTTATAAAATCATACGCATCATTCGAAAGAGGATAGTTAGAAGTTTGTACAGGATTGTACAGGTTTTGACAATACAAGACAAGATAAGATACAAAACAAAATAAAAGTGTTAGTTAAAACTAACCCTTCAAGATGACTGCATGGACTGTGGAACAGCTGCGTTTCATAACTGAGCAATATTATGAGCATGGAAGAAGTGTAGTTTTAGCTCTTAGAAGGTGATTTTGACATCTGAAAATTTGTCTTGAAAGATCTTTGAGCTGAAACTACACTTCTTCCATGCTCATAATATTGCTCAGTTATGAAACGCAGCTGTTCCACAGTCCATGCAGTCATCTTGAAGGGTTAGTTTTAACTAACACTTTTATTTTGTTTTGTATCTTATCTTGTCTTGTATTGTCAAAACCTATACAATCCT
>JAJOZX010015928.1:35000-53637 GCA_023014485.1 Bathynomus jamesi
CTCTAAGTCTATGAAAACCATGTGCAATGCCTTCTGTCCTTCCCTGTACCTTTCCTCCAACTGTCGTAATGCAAAAATAGCATCAGACGTACTTCGTCCGGGCATAAAACCGAATTGCTCTGTCGACACGCCTGCCTCCTCCCTCAGCCTTAAGTCCACAATTCGCTCCCACACCTTCATGGTGTGCGATATCAGCTTGATACCCCTACAATTTGACACTTTAAATACTAATGATACTAAATACTAAATACTAATTTAAATACAAATGTATACAATTAATGAGAAATAGTACAGTAATGTCGAAGTTAAGTGGAGCTACAGACAGACGTTTTCAGACCATGAATTCCATATGGCAGGACTGATGAATAGCTTGGATAATCGGGTTGGTTGATTTTTTAATTTTTTTGCGTTGAACACGTATTGATTGACGTATTGAACACGTCTTGTTACCTCCGGGAAGCTCGGGACATTACGAGTAGCAAACATTTGCGAAGCTGATCATCTCGGGGGTTCGGGGGTAATTTATGTAGGAGTCTAAACGATATGTTGTACAGCAAATTTAGGGTTCTGCCAGAACCTTTTTTATAATTCACCCAGAGTTGCTGTCCGTATATATTACTGCAGAAAGTACGAAAAAGAGTGACTTTAGTTTCACTTGTACAGAACCGGAAGTTCCTTATAGTCATAATCGCTTTAGCGCAGAGGCTTCGATATTGTTTTTTTATATCTGAGTCATCACTGAAGGAGCTGGTGATAGTTTGACTCAAATACTTAAATTCTTGTACTTCCTCAATTGCTTCACCTCTTATTTTAAACCTAATGTCAGCTGGCTAATTAGAGCTTTTAGGATGGAATTGCATAACCTTAGTTTTTGTAACAATATAATTCGCAGACTTTCATCAGCCGATCCAGACCTTTAACAGAGGGACTTATTAACACCATATCATCAGAATAAACTAAGTTATTTATCCTTGTGTTATCTATACAACATCTAAGTGTGCCTCATTAAGTGAAGCAATTAATCCGTCAATATACACATTAAACAGCAAAGGAGAGAGCAAGGAGCCTTGCCTCACCCCGCAAGAGGAACCACAACATTCGGATAGTACATTACTCGGCCTAACAGTAAAAGATTGGTGGGAATACCAAAATTTCAATAAATTTAATATGTACATGGGAACCTTCCTGTCTTCTAGTTTTTTAACTAAAATATTGTGGTGTACTCTATCATATGCCTTACTTATATCTAGGAAACAGCTATAAATAAATAGTTGAATTACTGTCAGTGTATTTAAATATAATTTCCTTCAATACATAGATACACAGATCAGTTGAGTGGGACCTTTTAAAACCAAACTGATTAGATGTCCAGAAGTAATCATTTAATCGGTGTAACAAGAGTTTCTCTAGTAGTTTCGAGAAGCAGTAGGCGATAGCAATTAGACTGTAATTATTGTTGGATAGAATGTCCCCATACTTATTTTTGACCAGGTAAGATTATATACCCTCATGAATTCTGCAGGGATGTAGCTATGAACAGGCATGGCTGAGAAGAACAATGATATACGCAGACACACCATGTCATTGGCATATTTTAAGTATTCATTCGATAGGTCATCTACTCCTAACGCAGAACTAGTCTTTAACGCTTTAATTAACCTCTTTACTTCAGGAACTAATATCAAAGTATTTTCCCTCACTCCCACAGGCGTTTCGCTGCAGCCTATCTTAAGATTATCCCTACTCACACTATTAAGAATGTTTGAGTAGTGGTTTTTCCACAGCCTTGCAATTTCATCCTCCTCCGACACCCCACCGATTGTCGGAGGGAGGGCATTTTTGACACCCGTTTGATTCTTAACGAATTTCCAAAATTTGCTATTATCATTATTTAAGCGAGCTTCACAGGCTCGAAAAGACTCTTCTTCTTGTTTACATCGCCTTATGGCTGCCTTATACTGACCCCTACTTCTACATGGTCCTACTTTGGGTCTACTACCATGAAGGTACCACAAATCGTAGGCGTCTTTCGATTCCCTCTTCAGGAGGCAATAAAATCATTCTATCCAGGAATAATCAGGGGTCTTCCTGCCTCTCTTAACAGGGATACTAAATTATTATAATGCTTATCTATGATTTTACAATATATATATATATACACACACACAATTGTTGCGATTTACCTCGCTGTCTCTTTCTTTCTTGTGCACTAACCGCCGACAGTCGGTGGTTTCATTGCTATTTTTGAATCAAATGACAGAAGTTCATAAAACACCAGTTCTTTCTTTTATAAATTGTTATTATAATTAGTATTATTAATGAATTAGTGACATTTATTGTAAATAGTATATCCAAAAAGCAGTTTTAAAGTTTAAATTTTTTTAAAATTAAAATAGATAGCGTTTCCAATTTTCTGCATTTAAGAAAATGAAGTTTGAGGGTAACATTGAAAATATTTATTTATATTTGAAATTTCACTATCCGCTAACGAACATACAGTAACATCGATGACCTCGTTGATGTTCCGTGCGTTAGTCTCTCTTCACACGAAGGTCAAGCTGGCGGCGCCGCCTCTAGGCCTGGCTTGGTGGAGGAGCGAGTTGTTTTCTTGCGCTCTCCACCTCACATAACCAGGTACACCCGGCTCATCTGGTACCGTCCTGAGCCAGGTATCTAGTCTTCTTTTGAAGACTTCAACTTTGACCCCTGTAATGTTTCTGAGGTCCTTTGGAAGCTGGTTAAAAAGTCTTGGTTCCCTGACAACCAAGCTATTTTCCTTCAGTGTGGAAGAGAACCCTTGTCTGGCCTTTAATTTGGGAACAGTGCCTACAGTATGTATCACATATACAGTGATGGGGGAGGGTCGAAATTGTAGAAAGGCCGACCTTTTGGTACAACGACCTGCGGAGGAGGTTTACTAAATTATGTTTTACAGGGTGTTCGGAAAGTCACTGTGCACTTATATTTATTTAATAGCGTACTATTGTATGCTATTAAATAAATATAAGTGCACAGTGACTTTCCGAACACCCTGTATATTTAATATCACATCACAAGTTACACTTATAACTATGGTTACAAAAATGGACCTTTCTTGTCAAGGGAGGATCGTTCGACCCCCACCCCCGAACCCCTGGCTACGGGCCTGCACATATGATATAGTCGTAATAATAATAATAATAATAATAATGTTTAAATAGTTATTATTATTATTAGACAAATTTAACGTTTATGAATTACTTCTTGAGCACACGAGCTACGCCGCGGCCTTGCTTTTTTGAACCACTTCCCGTAAGATCAGCGAAGATCAACCACGTTAAGCAGTTGGTCCACTCAGTCATTTCACTCTCTAGAGTCTAGATGTTAAAAGATGCGAACGAGGCAAAATCATGTTCTGTCTTTGTACAAATTTTAACACGATGTTAAAATATGTTAAACATTCTTGTATTTCTTAATTAATACTCTCCAAAAAGTGACAAGGAAAAAATATAGAAAATAAATATAATCACAGAAAATTGAGAAGTGCTAATTTGACTAATTTCACATATTAATAATTATTTCGTTGAATTATACAAAAAAGAACGTTTGGCAAAGTTCAGCCATATTAACATTCCGTTGTTTTTCACAAAACTGACAAATTATATTTAATTCTTTTATAATATATGACTAACCAAGCTTTGTTCCTAATAATATATTATATATATATATATATATATATATATAGAGAGAGAGAGAGAGAGAGAGAGAAATTGTGGTATCTGAAAATTGACTATATAACAGCTATTCGTTATTTGAAACTAAGAGTGAAAATCGTAACAGCAATTCATAAGCAACGGTGCTGCGTACGTTTTAATTTATTCAAAAGAACAGATTAGGTCTTTATTTTAACTAATAAAAAAATAAGAATAAGGCTCACTCGCAGGCGCTGATTCCCATGCTACGACATATTCAACAAAATTGTGAGAAAATCACTCCTAAATCCATCTTATCTCCCCCCATAACATGCGTGCATTTTCTTTCTACTTATGTCACTTACAGTAGTAAGCTTTAGATTCACGAAACAGCAGTACATAAAGCAACGAGTTGAACAAGGAGTATTTCAAATAATTTTATGTTACTAATTCATTAGTAATATTTTAAATAATTATTTGTTATTCAATGAAATAATCATAAACACGAAACTGTACAAATTAATAAAAGGGTGATAAATATAGCTTATTTCTTTCATTCATTACATATATATATATATATATCTATATATATATATATATATATATATATATATATATGTACATATATATATCTTTAATTGGGGTTGTTTAACCTCCTTCGCAACAGCTAAGGTCATATGACGGAGGGGACCTACAGCTTTACGTGGGATATATATATATATATATTATAACTGTGATTTTACTCTGCGTCAAAGGTGACAGTATTTCTTTTTAGCCATTTTCAAATAGATGAAACCAGTTCGTAAAACATAATATATTTGAGCGTTATTGTAATTATTATTATAATTATTATAATTATTATCATTATTATCATTATTATTATTTTTCTTTTCTTGATAATTGAATTGAATAACGAATATTGATAAAATAATACAATTTCACAATTGTGAATGAATTGTGAATTGCACTATTTATTTAATTTAATTTGGGCCCTTAAGCTTTTCCTTTTACCACGTTCTTAATTAAAAATAAAACATAGTTTTTATTATTAATAATACATAAATTATGAATAATAATATATAAATCATCGCTCTTCTGAACTCTCTAAATCAGAGGTTCTGAAACTGGGGGTAATTAACCCCAAGGGGGTAATTTGGGTATTTCCGGGGTAATGGAACAATTCTTGATATGGTAAAAATACAACTTGTATAAAAAAACAGTTGCACCCATCGCATTAAAGGTAATTTCAGTTATTTTCAGTAATTAATTTTTCCACTTTCTTTACAACTTCGGCATTGCAAGTTTGTGTTGGGTAATGAGATTAGTTGAGATCAGGAAAAGGGGTAACGGGGTCAAAAGGTTTAAGAACCACTGCAGTCTAAATGCATACCTCCTCCTTTAAGGAAAGCAAGCAGCACCAGACTTTCTACACATTCTTATTCCTTTTCTGTCCAACTTTCTAACGCAAGGGTTAATCGGTGTTTTCAGTCTTTCATCTACTCAATCGGTGAACTCTGGAACAACTTCCTCAATCCATCTTTCCTCCTGTCTATTTTGACCTCCCATCTTTCAAACGCGGAGTGTCTAGGCATCTCGAAAACCCTGGACCTTTATTTTGGCTCTCTTCTTCTTCTATGGGGGTAGAGCTTTTGAGGGCATTCGCCCTTGGCCCCCTCCTTCTTGCATAAAAAAAAATCAGAGTATATTTTAATCTTAAATTATTATTTTTATTATAGATATAAAACAATAACAAAGTCATTATTGAAGTTATGATTCCAAAACTATACAAAGAAACTAGTATTACTCGTAGCTATGAGAGATGAACAAGAAGAAGTAATGTACCTTTAATCTTAGAGATAGTAATAGTGTAATTTACCTTTAATCCTTGATATTTATTAGTATAAAATTATTAATCGAGATTTCAACTTGGTTTTAAACGCATTTACATTCACAGTATTTTTTATATCAGCATTTAAATCATTCCATAGTTTCAATCCAATGAAAATGGATAGTTTTTGAGATGAAGACAGTTTAAATTGAGGTATAACATGCTTCGATCTATTTCTGGTCCGATACGAGTGGATTTCTTGATGAGTTACAAAATATTTATTTACCCATTGTAAGTTAATGATTTTGTTCTTACACTCGTAAATAAAAATAATAAGTGCCACTCTGGTTACATCTTTGAGATTTAGTAATTTTAACTCTTTAAATAATGAACTAGAATGATCATGGGAATCAGCATCAGATAACCTTAATGCTCGTTTTTGGATGACTAAGCGTCGTTAGGGGAGTTTCCCCAAACAAGGGTGTAGTACGTTATATAAGGAAGAACAAGAGTATGATAAAGGGTCAATAAAACCTGTTTAGGGACTACATTTCTAAGTTGAAACATTATAACAACGCTCCTTGAAATCTTTTTTGAGATACAATTTACACGATCACTCCATTGCAAATTCTTATCTAGCATTACACCAAGAAATTTTGTTACAGTACACTCCTTTACAACGATTTCATCAACATTAAGTTCATCAAGATACAAATATCTTTTATTAGTAAAACCACGAAATTTGTTTTAGTGGTATTTAGGAAGAGTTTATTGGTGTCAACCATTTCATTTCACTGATAAATTCTGAATGAAATATATTCTTAACTGAATTAATATCTCTGCAAGGAAAGACAGTTGTTTCATCTGCAAAATTATGAAGTTAGCAAATCAGATGAACGTGGAAAGTAATTTATATATAATAAAATAACTGGATAAAAAATAATATAAAAAATATCATTAAATATAATAATAAAAATACTACTTTCAATAGTAAGTGTTCCATATTTTCGTCATTTTCTGTATACATATCTAGCTTTTCCTTCATTTCTACAAATTCTTGCGCTTGGTTTTCTTTAGAGAGATTGGCGAGCACAATCAAAGCCTGTCTATGTCATTGGGAAAATGTCAAGCTCGACCTCCAGTTTTGCGGCGTATGAGTTTCTTTGTGTATGCTTTTATTTCAGTAACATCTTGTGCATACGGTAACGTCAATATTTCTGAAAAGTCGGTCATTCGTGCGACATGTGGATTACTATTTAGTTTTTCTTTGACGTAGTCAAACAATATGTGAAAGGCGTTGACTCAGCCATTGCATATGCTTCAGAATCCCCTTGTTCCTCACCACCACTGCTAGTTCTTTATTCTTGTCTAAGCCTTGCGTAGATGTAACAAGATTTATGGTAGTAAACTTCGGCGACCACATTATTACGCGAGGTTAGGGCCAATATCCTCTTGTCCAGCTTCATTTCTTTCTCTGTCTCCTCCATGGTCATCTGTCTCTCTGCTGCATCTCGAACAGTGCTTGCAAGTCAACACACTGGATTAGTTTTTTACAGGTGCGACTTCCTTTTATGTATTTGTTGCCTTTTTCACAAAAAAATACACTTTGCAAGATGCACAATGGATTTGCTACACTCAACCTGCCTTTAGGTCCGTCTGCTTCTGGGTTAGGGTCTGATGTTCCTGCGCATGCACTTTTTTCGGCATGAAGCTTCTCCAATACCTTTTTATGTATGCAGTCATTCCGACATTTTCGTTCGTACAGTATGTCGGGAACTTCCTGGATATCAGGTCCATATTGAAGTAACGGAGCAAAATCTCGTACTTTGCTGCGTCCAAGAGTGTTTGCCATGATGCGATGTCCTTTGGCTTGGTCAGATCGCATATTGGTCCAAGCGATCGCAAATTATACACCTTCCAGTGTCAACATTGGTCCTTTTAGCTGGAACTGGAAGCTTGGGTTCATACTCACTATCCGCTGAATTCATGGTGACGAAATCAATGACATCGGAAATAGAAAAGAGTTAATTTAGAGCAAATAAATCACATACATTTAATATACTGATGCTATTCATCATATTATTAAAGAAAGAATACACCATACAAACAAAAAATGCACCATGGATATATAATTCACCTGAGAATAAAATGAAATATTTTAACGTACATATTTATTAGTGTATGTAATTATTAAGACCACATCAAACACGCAATGGGTAGGTGCGCAGACCAAAATATGATCTGTTGACATGAGGTTGGATGTCATCTACCACTCTAAATGCGACGGTTATTAAGAAAGTTGTTAAGAAATTATGAAGAATTAAAATATTAAATAAATTTCTTCTTCTGGCAACGGTTTCTCAGATAATTGAAGACCACAGCAGTAAGTAAGTTTGTGAGATTCATCAAACAGCAGTACATAAACAAGGAGTTGGACAAGCAGTATCTGAAATAATCTTTAATTATTAATTTATTATAAATATTTTAAATAATTTGTTATATTAATCAAGTAATTCATACACATAAACATGAAGCTGCAAAATGAATAAAAATGGTGGAAAACTTATCTTTTTCGTTTTCTTTTATTATTCGCATTTAAAAGTTTCAAATTATTCTAAATTAAAATAGTTAGCGTTCATAAGTTTTCTACCAAAGAAAATAAAATTTATGGGTAACATTAACATAAAAATTTTGTTTTGCTATTAGGACCCTTTACTAACCTTTACGAACACATACTACGTATTAATGTATGACATTATTTACAATATTGTCGTTGATGTAATAATAATAATAATAATAATATTTTGAAAAGGTATTATTATTATTATTATTATTATTATTATTATATTTAATAATAAATACAGTAAAAATTATTTTTCGTGTTAGTCACTGTCATTGTTTTCTGCACCGCTTTCTGTAAATCATCGACATTAAAGCGACATTGGGTTCGGATACCGCGTAAGCTGTAGGTCCATTTTATCATACGAACAAAGATGTTTGTTAAGGAGACAAAATCATATACAATCATTAGGTAACGTTTTGAATACGTCCTTGTCCTCTGATTACGCGGAAGAAGCAGTTTGTCGCTAATGTATAGAAATATCGAAGCAACTGGAGAAAACGCCCCTGATGTGACTGAAAGGTGCGTTTTCTCCAGTTGGCAAAAACGGAGGTGTGCTTTCTCCAGTTGGGGTAATTTCAGAAAATTGGCCGCCGCCGCTGACGTCAATGCTGACGTCAATGCCCCCGGCAGGGATTAATAGTTAGGTTAAGTCATGATATTTTCGTTAGTTTGATTAGGATTGATCAATTTGTGATGCGTGATCTTCTCCGCCCCCGTACCCCCGAGACCTAAATTACACAAATGATAATGTAATAACGGTTACTATAGGATACATGGATGTCGAAGAAACATGCTCAATTCATATTTATCTGAATTTATGTGGCGTGATAGATTTCATAATTATGCTTTTAGTAATTTGTGTAAACACATATCAGAACAATATCCCTTTTGATTTTATCTGTATGATTTTATTGTCTGCTTTCCTTTAATAAACATGTTTTTTATTCATTTGTTAATATCCTTTTTGAGTTATGTTCTAGAGGTGCGTTTTCTCCAGTTTGCTCATTTAGAGGTGCGTTTTCTCCAGTTGGCTCATTTAGAGGCACATCTTCTACAGTTGGCAAAACTGAGGTGCGTTTTCTCCAGTTGCTCCGAAATATCTATATAGATTACAGTGTCACTGAAGTTATAGTTAAGAATAATGACAGTTAAATCGATCGATAAAGATATTGAAACAAGGTAAATTTAAAAATTCAATTTCAAACTAAAAAATTTTAAATCTTTAATTAAAATTTGGAGATTTCACTCAAATTTAAAAGTTTTAAAATTTTAATTAATTAAAATAATAAAAATGTCAAAATTTTGAAAATGCAGTTGAAATTTTAAAATTTTTTTTTATCTTAGATTTAAAAATGTGAAAATATTTATTAAAATTTCAAAGCTGAAATTTAAGAAAAAAAAGGTCATTTTTTTTTTTTTAGTTAAAAGTTTTAGATTTTTACAATTATAAACTATTTAAAGAAACAAGATTCCTCACAAATAGATTTTCTCGTAATTAAAATTAACTAATTTTAATGATAGACATACAAAATAGTTACTCTAAATGGTAATATTTAAAATTCACATTCATTTAGGGGTAATTTACAAAATAGGAGAATAAATATCAACCACATTTGATGTACGGATTTGAGAAGTTCTTTTTTAAATATTTCCTGATTGGGGATGACTGCAACCTTTCGTTAAACAATACAAAACTAAAGAGAAAAAACATCATCAATAACTTTTACAGTTTAGAGCGCTCAGGCCAAACGAAGGAGCTCCATTGCGCTAGATCCCTAGACTATTATTAGCAGCACCATTGGGAGTCTTCACTTCGCTTATAGGGAAATGGTGTTACCCAGTGAGCTGGCTTTATATTTATACAGCGATCGATTTCAGAGGAAAGTTCGCATTTTAATTTTCTTTTCTCTGAGTACATTCTGCACAGTGTAATGAACCTGCAGAAGCTGACAATACAATACGATCTCTTTGTATTTGTTTGTCTTCGAAGCAGCTGAAGGTTCAAATGAAGTTAATTTCCTATATTTTTTCTTGAGACGAAAGTTTTAATTGTGAACGGTCTGAATCACTGAAAAGTTGAGATTCGTATCCCAAATTCAAAGTTGTCGAAAGAACGTGATTTCATTTCATTTCCATGTTGTTGTCGTCGTTGTTGGTAACTGCATGATTTTACTCTCGTACTAACAGTCAGGGGTATTTATTTGACAGAGGAGACCTACAGCTTATAACGTGGGATCCGAACCATTGGTTGTTACATCATTTGGATAAACTGTAGAAGACGATCACTCAGATTCACTGTTGCTTAGTGTTGACATAACCACAACGCAAAGACCTTCTCGGGTCTTTTCGGTTTGGCGGACTGCTACAGATTTTCACGAAACTTAGCAAATCAATTATTTACAAATTTTGTCCTAAGGAAATGTAAGTTAGGTTAGGTTTTAGGTTAGGTTAGGCTAGGCTAGGTTAAGTTACATTAGGAATTAGACATTTCTTTAGGATAAAATTTGTAAATAATTGATTTGTTAAGTTTCGTAAAAATCTGTAGCAGTCCGCCAAACCGAAAAGATCCTCCTTCTCACTTCAATGTTATCATAGCGATTTAATGAACAATTCACGTTTCTTTTTTCATGGCTTTAGATTCTAATCTCTCTTTTGATGGACTTTCAATAAATGTAACGTCTAAGATTATACTAAAAATGTTTACCAACAGACTCGTTGCATTATTCTCGTTCGCACAGTTAAGATCTTTAAAGTGCGTTTGTAGTCCTATTTTCACGGTTTCAGCAAGACTCCTTTGAGGTATCTGCCCAATCTAAAATAGGATTTAGTCATAAATTTAGTAAGCAATTTTAATGTGGCATATCTTTGTGGGAAATCAGGAACGCAGTTTCCTTATTTAATCTTTTATCTCATTCCATTCCTGAATTAAAAAGAAGCAATTGAGAATGGTTTCGGTTTTCGTTTCTATTTCGTTTCGGTTTCTGTATAAATACGAGCGTTGAAAGTAAATAACGGTGAGAAACGGAAAGACCAAAACAACCAGAAGAATAAACAACAGCTATTGAAGGGAGAGGAAGTAAGGTGAAGATTCTTTGGGGAAATGCGGGTCTTTTCACCATTTAAATACCCAGTCCTTCTGAGACTGAGTGAAATCGTCTGGCTTTAGCCAGAACAAACTCAGTAAAATGCTCGCTGTGTGGTAAACAGTTAATATGACATTCCCAAACAGGGTACACCTGAAATCCTGAATATTGATAACAAATCATTTTGGTAATGTAATGAATACAACATTAAAGGGGGAAAAAAACCTAAAGTAAAAAAAAAAGAATAACAACAGTATCCTCACCCTGTAGTCGTATTGAAAAATAAAGGTCAGGTGATGCCTAAATGTGTGCCAAAGATAACCGTGTATAAGCAGGTGCATGGGTATTTTCGCATATATATATATAAATATATATATATATATATATATGGGATGAATGGGTGAATCCCATATATGGGATGTGGGTTTGCAGCATATATATATACTACGGGCGGTCAGAAAATAAGTTTACACGGCGTATAATTTTGTACCTAAAAGACCAACATTGATTATGTTTGTATCAGATGAATTCGTTAATCATTGTTGGCAACACTGCACGTCGATTCGTGTATATTTATATATATATATATATATATATATATATATATATCAAGCAGTATTGGTACTGTTAACGTTAGAATGGTGCTCAATACTGGTTCATTTTGAGAAAAAATTGTACTGTGGCCGTAGACATTTCCTGCCAAATGTTGTTCTCGGCAGAGTTTAGAATTACTGTATGAGATGTCAAGAGATGGACAAAATATTTTCAATCCTACTATCATACAATCCTACTACAATCCTACTAAAACCAATACAGTTTTGAAAATAATAGAAAACATAAAAAAATAATAGACTTATTTATCTATCAGAGTTCTGATTACGTTCCAAAAAATACGTAATAATGAGTATCATGGACACAGGGTGTGCCACAAATCAGTGTAGGATTAAATAAAATCCTATACTACGACTTCTGAGACACTCCCGAATATCATAACGTAACATCTGTATATAAAAAAAGACTGAAATTAATTCCTGTGGTATTATCCCACTGAATGTGATTCCCACTTCATTCCTCGACCAAGAGTAAGAAATCCGCTAGTGAGAATTTCAAAGGAGGTAATTTTCAAATTGATCTATTTTATTTTATACCATTCATATTCTCATTGACAGTTTTCTAACTCTGGTCCACGTTAGGTTAGGTTAGTTAGATTAAATTTAGTTAGTTTAGGAAATATTAATCATTTTTATTTGGCGCCTTTACCGCGAACGTGAATGAGAATTACATTCTTTGTCAAATAAAGGAACTTTTTTCTCAAATGTGGGTTCCTCACTTTGTTTATTCTCACTTGGGGACAACGAATGGGAATGGGAGTGACGTTGAATGATAAGTAATCAATTTCTGTTATACAGCGAGTGTTCATAATAAACAAATTGATAACACCTGAGTTTTTATATTGTAATGAAATTAATACAATTTCAATGAAAGGTAATTATACAAGTCAATTAAGGACAAAAACTGCTTAGTTACCGTGTTTGATTTTCTCTCTAAGATGTATTTTTGGGTGACAGGACAATTGCATCCTGGTCAAGTGCGTCCCGGACAAATGCGTCCCGGTCATTGGCGTCCCTGGACAATTGCTTCCGGTTTTATTTCGTCCCGGACAATTGCGTCCCGGACAATTGCGCACTTCCCCAACTACTATATGAAGTTTATTTATTAGAGAAGTGAATAGAAAGTTCATTGTGACTTCACCTACGCAATTGTCCAGGGACGCCAATGACGAGGGACGAGTATGTTTGTTATTGTAATTTTGTATGGGATATAATGCCCGGTTAGATTAATTGAATGCCCAGTTAGGTCAACTGTATGCCCTTGACGATTGGTAGGTTAAGTTGTGATATTTTCGTTAAAACTAACGAAACTAACTTTATCTTAAGTGGAACGTAACCCATAAAATTGACAATGATGTTGCTGAAGATGGATAAAGTTTTAGAGAACAGTTCGAACAGAACTTATGAACATATAACAAGTTTAATAGGTTAAAATGAAAAGTATATTTGAAATTCCGATACTAACTTTCTATTCACTTCTCTAATAAATAAACTTCATATAGTAGTTGGAGAAGTGCGCAATTGTCCGGGACGCAATTTTCCGGGAAGCAATTGTCCAGGGACGCCAATGACCGGGACGCATTTGTCCTGGACGCACTTGACCAGGACGCAATTGCCCTAGTACCGTATTTTTGTACAACCAACTAACTATGTAGTCATTTTACGCGTCAGAATTTTTTTTTTTATTTATTAAAATTTAGTTGGAGAAATTTTAAACTTTTTAATATAATTATCTTTAATTGCAATTTATCTTATTTAATTAGAAATTCTTTGTATTGTGTTTACATTATATTCGTAAGAAGGACTTTTAAGATTTAATATAAATTGTATTGCATAATTCATTTCCCATATTTAATTATAAGTTCATTTGTGTATTTTAAATTAATTAATATTTTACAGGGTGGACCAAGATAAAGAGGTCCACCCTGTATGACTATAAATGTATACGGTGATTTTTATATTGGTAATTATAACTCATTCGATTACATAGGTATATATTATATCATATATGTGAAGAGAGACAGACGTAGGAAACTTCTGCAAGGTTGTAGATGTTCCGTGTATACTGTATATACAGTAGGGTGTATCATGCTCAGGTCGAATATTGAAAAACTTGGAATTTCAAGATTAGCAGTATGTATTCCTATGTAAAACTGAATTTTAAGAGAGGTTCGTCTTCTGCAACTTTTGCGAAAAATTGCATTTAAGTGTTCAATATCGCACTTTTTTGTCGAAAAATTGGATTTTTGGCCAATTTCAAAGACTTGGTAGCCTCAAATGACCTCCATATGTTCCATATTGTTCACATACACCCTTAAGCATTTCTAGGGGCAGATTTGGACCCATTTAAGATCAGCCAAAGTGGTTCATAACCCCTAAAATAACCAAAATCACCCAAAACGGCCCAAAACTAAGGAATTGTATGATTTTTAGTCTCCTATACACCACATTCGCGGCTGTTCTCTTCATCAGCAGAATCTGTTTGTTCTTCTTTCTTGGTTTCTTTTCGGCATCACTGAGTGTGATGGCAGCTGCCCCCACCAGGCAGAACTTCAGCAGCAACTCCATCTTCTTCAACACCTCCCCCTTCAGACCATGCTGCCTCATCCACAGCATCAACAGAGCCTCACCTGTAGTCAGCCAGCGTGACTGATTCAGTGGGCCACACTTCAGACCAGCAACTCCTTGCTCAAATCTCCTGTATTGAGAGCTTTGATCAGTAGGTAGCAGTTCTTCTGGTCAGTGCTAAAGTTCTGTACAATGTCTTCTGGCAGTTCAATTATATCTTCTTCCCCTGGCAGAGCCTTGAAGCTAAAGTTGACAGGTCTGTCATTGATCTTCTCCAAAAGTTTTCCTATTGGGCCACTGAACCCAGACTTGTGCGTGTAGGGACCATGAAGCTTGATGCTCATGTGCCTGAGGCTGAGTTCATTAATATGCAACTAGCATATCAGCCAGTGACACTTGTGACATAGCAGTCTCTCTAAGTGAGTGATGGCATCCTCATCAGGTCCTGTGTTTGTGTTGGTGGAGTCACCACCAAGGACCACAATAGTATCTTTAGCACCATGAGCACTAATCCACTCAAACAGAGCCTGAGCTATCTTCAGTGCAGGTTTCTCATTTCCTTCAGGTTCTTCTGGTGTACAATGGAAGAGATACTTCCCCTCAGGTGTCCAGGTAACATTATAATGCTCTTCAGTTGTAATATCAGGATGGAAGCGGCCAGTTTCTTCATTGTACCTCATGATCTTTGTCTTCTTATCTTGTTTTCCATCAAAGAAAATTCCCTTGATCTCCTCTCCCTCTGTCCTTTTCTCCAGGGCCTCCACCGAGGCACCTATTACAGACTCTTTGCTCCTCCACATCTTCATCCTGTCAACAGCTAGATATGCCTTATCAGCAGATAGATGGCCGGCTTTGATGAGGTCTTGCAAGAAACCAGTTGCAATGGCTGCTGCAGGAGTTTGCCACCTTGAACCTGACTGCAGCCGCAGCAGTGCTTGAGATATCCATGTAGTTCTTCCTGGCAGAGGTCGAGACTTTGCTAGTGTTGACACTGGAGCTTGTGCCTGGTGCAGCACTGGAAAAATCTGTGTCAGCAGTGTGAACTGCTCTGCCTGGAGACTCTTGCAAGGAAGTCACCTCATCTTCATCACTATCATCAGCTCTAAGCAGTAGTTCCTTTTCTTCTTCCTCTTTTCTGTTTCTCTTCTCAGCTGCCTTCGTTTTCCTCCTTCCTCTTAGCAGCCTTCACCTGCTTCACTGTTTCCTTCACATCAACAGATGACATCCGAAAGCCAGAAACTTCTGAGGTTTTGATCCTCTGGTAATGGAGCCACTCTAGCTCTAGCTTGGAATCTTCTGAAGCAGAGGACAGTCACAGTTGACAAGAACTCTAGCAGCACAGCCAGAGCAGCCAGATGCTTCAGTTCCACAGAGAGTGATATCATGTCTGCAGGTTGTTATGTCAAACATGTATCAAGTTCAGATTATCTCTCTCCTTTTGCAGCCTTCACTCTGCCATGCACTAGGTCAATAATTTCATTCCAACCTGACAAGAATCTTCCTGGCAATGGATCTCTTGAATGATCACAAGAGGAGTGAACTTGGCATTGCTTTTGCGCCACTGTGCCAGTACCAGTGACGCCAAGTCCTTAGCCAAATCTTGCAGAGGTACTGAGCTATCTTCATATCATCCAGAAGCAGCTTCTCTTCCTGGAGGAGGATTCCTCTCTGAAACACAGCTCTCCAGGTTGGAACTTCTGTGGGAAATAAACTGCTTGCCTGGACCCACCAGATCACTCAGCTTTGAACCAGAACTTTTTCTGGTCTTTCGTCCTTGCTTAGCTATGGTGGCTATACAATCTTACCAAGCTTTGTATCTGAAATATAGAAAATTATCACAGTGAAACTCTAGTAGCCTATAACAGCTGTTACAATGGTTTTGTTTGGTAAGAAACCGGTCTGTTACATTTGTACTACAGTGTATGTCCTACACAGCTGTTCTGTACATAACCAGAAACGAAAAAGTGGAAATTTGAACACTTAAACGTGATTTTTAGCAAAAGTTCAAGAAAACAAACCCCTCCTAAAATTTAATTTTACATAGGAATACATACCGCCAATCTTGAAATTCGCGCTTCAATGAGCATGATACATCCTAATATACAGGGTGTCCGGGAAATGGCAAGTAAAATACATTTATAATGTTTATTTTAATGCCATTTAAGCCCGGACACCTTTTGTGTATATATATATATATATATATATATATATATATTCTATATATATATATATACTATAGATATATATATATATAATATATTGAAAACAACATTTATCGAAATTATCCAATAAACTAATCAGTCTCCTAAGTTATTGTATTGTCAAAAGAAGTTAGCAAATGTTGGAGTGTCTAAACAAGTCATCCCAATAAAGTGATCAATAGTTGACTGCTTTGAACTTGTTAATTAAAACAGTCAACCCATTTGATCATTATTATTATTCCCATGAAGAAACAAAGCCAAAGGGCCAACAATGGTCTTATAACCGCAGGACTCTTTCTCAATGGGTAGATCAATATATTGAGCTTGTAAACTCACAAGGAAAAGGAAAAATGATTCCAAGGCCTTTCGTGTATTCAGAAGTACATCTCGTCAGGAAATGACGAGATGTACTTCTGAATACACGAAAGGCCTTGGAATCATTTTCTTTTTCCTTGTGGCTTTGCATTATTCATTCATTTCACGTGTTTAATTGTGAAATTCATCCTATACAGTATATATATATATATATGTTAAAGATAGATTATATAGCTGTGTTTTTTCAAATCGAGTTCTGAGCCATATAACGAGGGTTGGTACGAAAGTAATGCCTCTTATTTATTCTCATTAAATATAATTCCAATTATAATGAAATTACAGAGAATATGCACACGTACGTGATAGATATAGAGTAAATGTAGTATATATATATATATATATATATATATATATATATTATATATATAGATATATATTATATATATATATATATATATACATACAGGGTGGCGCAAAAGTCGCGCATCATGGAATTTGCAGTGTTGACTATAATATATTATTTTTCCATTTAGGTAGGGATGGCTGCGAAATTAACAATAGACGAGAAGGTGAGCTTGGTTTTAATGTATGGAATACCAGGTACAACAAATCGACGAGTCGTACAGAATTTAAATGCTGTATCGATTTTTGTTGGACTGACAATAAATATAATAATAATAATAATAATGATAATTAAAATAATAATATATATTACTATTATTATATTTGAAAGGTCATAAAGTGATACAGCGCTAACGCTAGCAAATGGTCGAATTCCTGTATTATTATTTTCAGCCTCATCGGGATTCGAACTCCCGACCTCAGTGCAATCATAACAACCTATGAAATGATATGTTATCTTTTAAATACTCTGAGAGCCCAGTAAAGCCCAAAGCTTAAGGGTCAAATTAAATATAAATGAATATCAATAGACCAATTTTCATAAAATATTTGGTAAAATTATTACTGAGGACAAGGGTTCGAATCCCGATGATGCTGGTAATAATACTAAAGTAGTTAGAGAGAGCCATGGCCAGCATTAGTTGGCCTGAGCTCTGTGCCAGTTTCTGGACTTCTTCAGAAAAGTATTGACATAATGCAAAAATTGTAATATCGTATATTATATAAGTTATAAATAAAGAGATTATTCGCTCCTCCACCAAGCCAGGCCTAAAGGTATTTATTGTATAGTTATTTTTGGGACAGGACCTATGAATCACCCTGTATGCCAATACTTCATTGTTTTACACAAACACAATTTTAAGAGTAAACTGTAAACAGATTTGATCTTTAAATATTTTATATTATTATTTGATCCGATTGGTTTAACAGTAGATATGAGTCTCAAGAGATCAAATTTTTCCGCTAAAGAATTAAGCCATTGACAGCATTTTTAAAATTTTTGGGGTGCTCTTTGTTTGACGGGCTTTGCTTTGCGGGTTAAGAGTGTTGAGCGTAGACAAAAAGCTTTCCATTCGACTCATCAAACAAAGTGACCCGAAAAGTTTGTCTGTGAACAAATATTTTGTAGCTGATAAAAAGACTTATCCTCCGGGGATTGTGGCTTTAATGGTTAAAATTTGTTTGGTGAAGTGGTTCTCTCTCTCTCTCTCTCTCTCTCCTCTCTCTCTCTCTCTCTATATATATATATTATATATATATAATATATAATATATATTATGCAGGAAAGAGGGGCTGAGGACGAGCGCCCGCAACCCCCCCCCCCCCCCCCCCCCC